>LZPO01027494.1:0-24565 GCA_001675575.1 Neotoma lepida | reverse complement strand
AGCTGATGTGTTAATTGAATTAAATAGTCTACTCAGGATGAGAACTCAGAGCTGGTTGACACAGAGGGAGATCACTTGTCAGCAATGAAGGTTCTTCCTTAATCCTAGGTGGCAGAGAGGGAGATGAGTGTGGTTCAAAGCTACAGAGAGGATGGCCTTTTTCCATATTACAGTAATCAATCACTTGGATCAATACTGTACTACAGCCTCCCCCTTTATTTTCTCACCAAGAATGCCTGCTATCTTAGGCAATTCTGGTCACAAGTGATTCTATCAGCTTGAGTCAATGACATGGTGCTGGATTTAAAGATTATTAAGGAATATTGTTTCTAAGTAACTCAAACACTCCTCTAGTGAAAATGGCACCTCCCCAATGCTCATAGATCGTATACATAGAATTATTAAGAAAACTACATTATTAGCTGGCCAATAGTACAGTAAACACAGATAGAAATCTAGTGACAGCAGGACAAGAGGCAGTGCCCAAGGCTTCTCAGCATACAATAACAACATCCTGTCATGGACTGTGGTGCATGTTGTCAGCTATTTTCTGGACTCCAGATTTTACTTGAAATATAATGAATTATATTTGCCGAGGTGAGAGTTTATTGTGGACCCACAGTTTCAAAGACCTTCAGATACACATCTGAAGGCATCTGTCAAGTTAGGGAAAATCACATCCTACATCACCCTCCGTCTAGTCTAGTCTAAGAAATACCTTAAAACATTGCTGAACTCAAGTAACAATGGAAAAATCACCCTTTGGTGGATAATTTTGAGTCCTATGTTTCTTAGTCAAGAGTTTTTCCTCTTATGTAAGAGGACATCCACCAAAAAAGTCTTTGAACAGCTTCTTTACACACTAAGTTCAATGAGATTCAGTAAACTTGCTTTATGTAGTAGTTACATTTGCTTTGGACATGGTTACAAAGTTACAAGGCTTTGGACATGGTCTGATTGGGAGACTAACTTCCAATGAAAGTTGATATTAAAGGTTGTACAAAGGCAATTACATTGGAAGAGTAAAATATCCAATGAAAATACTGTAGCTTATCTCCTCCCTGCTTCTTAAGACCATGTTATTAGCATAGAGAATTCCAGCAGTTTTACTAGGCAACAATTAAGATCAAGCAGTCTGTCACAATCTAATATACCTCCCCTAAACCCTGTGGACACATGACCTCACAGTATATCCTCATTTATTTTATCCAAAAGGCACAAGTATCTCTCTGTTAATTTCAGCATACATTGGTGGTGACTCTCCCATTCGGACCATGGCCAAACCTTAGATATTTACCAAGCAACTGGAATTATTACCCAAGGCAAGTTTACTGAATTTCACTGAAAATAGTGCTTGAAGAAGCAGTTCTAAGACTTTTTTTGGTGGATTTCGACTTCCATAAGAACGAAAAGTCTTGACTAAGAAACTTAAGGACTCAAATTTATCCACCAGAGGCTGAGTTTTCCCTTGTTACCTGTGTTCAGTAATGTTGGAAGCCACTTCTTAGGCTAGACTGAGGATGATGTNATTTTCTGTAACTGAGCAGATGACCAGTATTTTCTATCAGAAGGTCTTTCTATCAGTAGTGTCGCTACCACCTGGGAAAATTGAAATCATTATATGTTAAATGGATCCTTAGGTCTAGAAAATAGCTGAGGTCATGCACTACTCTCCATGATGGTATATTGCTGTGGCATACTGAGAAGTCTTGGGCACTACCTCTTGTTCCACTGTCAATGAATTTCTATCTGAGACTAATGTGCTGTTAGTCACCTATGACTGTAGTTCCTTACACATTTTACATAGATGTTCTATGCTCATTGGTTTTGTACCATTTTCTTTAGAGTGTTTGTGTTAGTAGGAAATGATATTCCTGTACAATCTTTCAAACCAACACCATTCTATAGATTCAAGTTGGGAGAACTACCTGTTCCTAGAATTTCTTACACAAAATGAAGATTCTCTGATAGGTAAGTAAATATTTTTCCCCCTTTTGTCTAAATAAGAAAATTCTACCCTAATACAAAATCATATACAATAGGAATGATTATCAAATATTATCCAGGAGGAATAAGAGATAATGACCTAGACAAGATGAAACTACAAGCAACACAAACAACTTCAAACAAGAGACACATACTAAAATACTAAAATCCAGAGTAGTGTAGAGACTAGGTAAATGGCATGTTACAGAGANCATTCCAAAAGGTGTCCTATCCTAAAGATCCTGAATCTAATACTTAATATGTTCTAGCTAAGATATAAGAAGATTGTAACTATAATGGTTAGTCTTCAATCCCATCAAATACCTGAGAAGGAATATAATAATACCTGAGAAATGGGAGAAGGATGCAAGCAACTTTCGGGAGTCTTGCCAGAGTAGGCAGAGACAGCTCACAGTCTAGGTAGTCACCTGAAATTTCTCAGTATCATTGGTGCATTCAAATTGGCGACAAGCCTAACTTATCTCTCAGACCATTTTCAAAAGCAGGTTTTTTGAAAGACTATCTTACCCTGTCTTGGCAGAGTTCAGTAGTCACTTTTACTGTCAGTGGTCAAAGCAAGGGCAGTTCTTCACCCAACAGGCCATTTTTTGTGCCAAGAAAAAACAAACTTCCAAATGGAAATGTCTCAGAAGCCCAACATTCTTTTGGGTTCAGATAAGTGCTGCCAGGAGCAATTGTGTCTCACATCAACAGAATTCTAAGTTATCAAGACATTTAAATGCCATATTCTCTAGGTCTGTGAAGTGTTTGAAGATTACCTATCTATCTAACATATGTTTCTGCAAGTATGGAGAACCTAACTAACATAACTATAGACATGACAAGCATGAGTGACTATTNTAACTCATTAAGTCTTCACTACTAAAATAACTTAAGGACTAAGGCTTCACATATCAAGATAAACAGTCTGTAAGCAGATGTACCACAAAGACATCATTGTGACAATATCCAAAATGGCTTAAATACAGGTAGAATGTGCATACATATGACAAATCCAATTTTACATTTGTATCAATATACAAAGTACTTCAAACAAAAGTAGAAATATGTGTACATTACAACAAATACAGTTCTGCAGTTGTATCAATATACCAATTATCCTAAATAGAAATATATAAGTAGTTTGCATTTGTATCAATACACGAGAATCAATATTAGTGCAAATTATCAAAGGCTGATATTTTACTGAATTAGTTTATTAGTAAATACAATAATCTACCTTAATATCCTATACCTATCCATTCTCCTTTTTCTTTTCTAAAAAAGAATACTGATTCCACATTCTATTGTTCCACCCCCAACCCTACAACTTTGTATTCATAACCCTGAGAAAATAAGATATTTGGGAGAAGGGTGTTGTTTTCTTATAATTACTTCCTGCTGTTTTGGGGGCAATGGTATCTCTGTGGCATGTTGGAAGAGAGCTTAGATTATTAGGTCTCAATAGAGCTATCCATAGAATCTGCAGCTAGTCTCAAAAATGGATAAGATTTTCTGAGATTCTGGCTAAAGGTATAGTTTGATGGACCATCTTATCTTAGGACTGTCCTGAAGAGTTTTCAGTTTGAGGCTGATTATGATTAATGGTCTTAGGTACCATGACATAATTCTGGACTGAGTAGAGTTGTTATCGTTGTGGTGATGGGACCCCATCTTCCTTCTGGAGACATCAGAAATTGCTGTTGGAGAAGATAGTTTTTACTGTAGAAAACTTGAACATCAAAATGGAAAGTTTGGTGTTCACGTTAAAGATGATGTGACATGTAAGAAAGAATTATAAGAGAGTAAGTGTAATCATGGAGAGAAATAGAATCTGGTGACAATAGTCTCCTTTTATTGGTTTTCCTCTGCCCACACCAGGTGGCTCTTCTGGTATGAGACAGAATCTCTTAAATTTTTTCTTTTAGCAATATGCTTGGATTCAGAGGAGGAAGGAGCCGACCTCCAACTCCAAAGCCAGATTGATATATAAGTGAATCGGAACCATGATTCTTTTAGAGTTAAAGAGATATAGATGTTAAGCGGTGAGATTTTACTCTGTGTAGATTGGTACCAATAGATTCTTTTCTTATGCTGTAGATGTCTGGATATCCAAGATCTTATGATTTCTGGAAGATGAGTATTTATATTATCCTGTAAAGACAAGAAAAGCAAAACCCTGCCTCAACCCTTTGTTTGTTAAGTTTTTCTTACAACTTGTAGAGATGTCACATCTGTAGATGAGCTTTTACTTCTCTTCGCCGAGGGGTTTCTCCTGTTCGAATCAAATTTTTATTAATTATATTGGTATCCATAGCTTTTCTTCTCCTGTGGAAACAAAAGCAAAACCCTGTCCCCCACGTAGGACATATCCTGGTTTCCATTCTGAGGTCAACACATCTTTGAAATAAACCAGTTGATTTAGCTCAGAAGTTTTGTCTGTTGTACCTTTCTCATCAGCATTGAGAAAATTCAAGTTTAATAAAACACTGTGCAATCTATTTCTATGAGTCATTGTTACCTGTTGCTGTTTATTTAGCATATCCTTTAGAGTTCTGTGGCATCTCTCTATGACTGCTTGGCCTGTGGGATTGTGTGGTATACTTGTTACATGCTTTATATTATAATAAGCAAAAAGCTGTCTCATTTTATTGGAGACATATGCTGGGGCATTATTTTTCTTAATTTGTACAGGCATTCCCATGATGGTCATAACTTCTAATAGGTGTGTAATCACAGAATCAGCCTTTTCAGAACTCATAGGAGTTGCCCACTGAAATCCTGAATAGGTGTCAATGGTATGGTGTACATACTTTAATCTTCCAAATTCTGAGAAGTGAAACACATCCATCTGCCAAATTTCATTTCTTTGTATACCTTTTGGATTGCTCCCTGCAGGTAATGGAGTTTGATTATAGAAAGAACAAGTAGGACATTTTTATACAATATTCTTGACTTGTTGCCAAGTNATGGAGAAATCCTTCTTCAAACGTTTGTTATTTACATGGCGTTTCTTATGAAATTCTGAGGCCTCTAGCATGTTACCTATTAGTAACTAATCAATCTTATTATTACCTTGTGCTAGAGGTTCTGGAAGACCCGTATGAGATCTGATATATGTTTCTGATGATTTCCTGCAATGGTGTGAATAATTAAGTTAATTCTGTATTATCAGGAATAAATTCATGAGTTTCAATATGTAAAACAACTCTTTCTGCATATTGAGAGTCAGTGACTATATTGAGGGGTTCTGTGAAGTCCATCAATACCATAAGAATGGCATATAATTCTGCTTTTTGTACTGAGTTGTATGGCCTTTAAACTACTTCACTCAAGTCTCCTGATTGTATCCTGCTTTCCTCGATTTATTTACATCAGTATAGAATGTGAGGACTCCAGAAACAGGCTTTTGTCATAGAATGTGAGGAAGACCCATTCAGTCATCTTTATGAATTCTATTCTCTTGCTTTTGGGATAACNGTTGTTAATCTCTCCCAAAAAGTCACTGTAGGCTCTCTGATAGTATTCATTATCTTTCTATAGTGAGGTAATTTCCTCATTAGTTAAAGTTACTACAATTTCTACTTGGTCCATTCCTGTCAACTGGCGAAGTCTTAATTTTCCTTGTATAATCAAATCAGAGATCTTTTCTATATAAATCTTTAATTTCTTACCTGTTTTACATGGTATAAATATCCAGTCCAATATAATTTCTTCCCTCTGCATCAAAATACCTATGGGGGAATGTCTGGAGGGAAGTATGACCAAGATGCATTTAAGTTCTGGATTCACACAATCCACATTTGCTTCTTGTACTGTCTTTGCTACTAGAGCCAATTCCTTCTCAGCTTTGGCTGATAATTCTCTTGGATTATTTAATTCTTTGTCCCATTTCAGAGTATTAACCAAATTTGCAGTTCATCTTTAGGTATTTCCATGATACTCAGTAAGTTGGAAATGCTTCCTAAAAATTTTTGAAAATCATTAAGTGTCTGCAATCGATCTCTCCTTAGCTGTACCTTTTGGGGTCTAATTTTTTGTAGCTCAAATTTATATCCTAAGTAATTAATAGAATCTCCTCTTTATATTTTTTCAGGAGCAATTTGTAGTCCCCAGCAAGGCAAACCTTTTTTTCTTCTTCATTCATGCTGTCTAATGTACTTAACTTTGGATTTGCTAATAAGATATCATCCATATACTGATAAATTATGGATTGTGGAAACTTAACATGAATTATCTCCAATGGTTTTTGCACAAAAAATTCTCACAGGGCATGGCTGTTTAACATTCCCTGTGGGAGGACCTTCCATTGCTATCTCTTGACTGGCTGGGAATTGTTATAATTAGGTACTGTGAAGGCAAATTTTTCCCTATCATTTTCTTGTAAAGGTACAGTAAAGAACCAGTCTTTTAAGTCAATAACTATTATAGGCCATTCTTTGGGTAGCACAGAGGACAAGGGCATCCCAGTCTGTAGGAAGCCCATAGGCTGAATTATTTTATTAATAGCTCTCACATCTGTCAACATTCTCCAATTACCAGACTTTTTTCTAATAACAAATATGGGAGAATTTCAAGGGCTGGTAGATTCTTCAATGTGTTGAGCATTTAACTGCTCTTGAACCAGTTGTTCCAAAGCTTGTAGCTTTTCTTTTGTCAAAGGCCATTTCCAACCCAGACAGGTTTATTAGTTAGCCATTTTAAAGGTAGGGCTGTTGGAACTTCTGAAGGTTCAGTAGTAGTTGTGCTTTGTTTCTGCACAGTCTGAATGTTGGTGACTTTTTTTTATAGCATGTTGTGATATTATTCCTAAAAACATACATTGGTCTGTATTCCTTTTCTGCGAGAATTTTAATCTGGGTATTCCACTGTTGTAACAGATCTCGGCCCCAAAGGTTCACCACTTCATTTGATATGTATGGCTTCAGCCTTCCTTTCTGTCCTTCTGGCCCTATGCATTCAACCCATCTTGAACTCTGTATTACCTGAGATGGGATACCAACCCCTAGAAATTGGGCATCTACATCTTGAAGAGGCCAATTGGAATGCCATGATTTTGACGTAATTATAGTCACATATGCACCTGTGTCTACCAAACCTTCGAGAACAATGCCATTAATCTGAATTCTAAGCTTTGGTCTTCGTGCATTTATGGAAATCTGCCAAAATATTTGTTTTATTGTGTTCTTTGGAACTTTTGATTCATCTATTTTATTATCCAGTGCAGTGTTGCTCTTTACCTTAGACAATGGTTTATTTAATTGTCCTGGAGAGGAATTTCCTCCACAGTGGCTGGAAATGTATGGACCACGTTTGATTTGGGGGCCTTCAAGAGGCCGCTTGAGGCATTTCCCAATGGTAAAGGGTTACCTTGTATATCTATTACAGATCTGCACTGTAATGACACTGGCTTGCTTATCTTACCATACTTGAGATTTTTTTTTTTTTGAGATGTAATAGCACTTTTCAGCCAGCAGGTTTCACTGGAGTAGCTTGAAAGCCAGTCCCCCTGGAGATTGGCTGGCAATAGCTGCAGGCAGGGAGCAGAGTCCTGCGTTGGCAGTGGTCGGAGTCCTGAGCTCACTTGTGAAGGAGTAGTGGAAGCAGTGAGGAGGCAGCAGATCTTCTTGTGTTTCCCTGGAGCTTCAGAGCCTGGCTTGGCCTTTGTAGCTGCCTTGGCCCTTCAGCGCTCCTCCCTCAGACAAGACGCCAGGTGTATAAGGTTCAGTGGTGTGAGCTCAGAGTGTAGAGAGCTCCAGGTGGCAAGGATGACCTAGAGCCCCTCTCAGTGCCTCTGCTGTAGTGGTGGGTAGCACCCTCAGGGAGCTGCCTGGGAGGGTGATGTGGGCAGCCTCTGATTCACTTCCAATAGAATAGATAAGCCATGGGTTTCTGCAGAAGCTCAGGTAGGAACTTGGTTGGGAGCCGGTGTGGGCTGGGGAGAGGGGGCACGCTCACAGCGCTATTGCCCAGCTGGGGGCTATGCCTGCTTTGGGCTAAGACTGCTCCAAGCCCAGCAGGCAGGTGCACGTATTCACGAGCTGGGGAAAAGGGAGGAAGGGAAGGAGCAGGACCCAGTGGTTAAGTGCTGGGTCCCAGGAGGTGAAGGAATTTAAAAAAAACAGGGAAGAAGGGAGACATAGAAGTGTGGACACTGTGCTACAGCATCCCAAGAGAAGGCTGAAGGTGGAAGCCACCCGGGCATTTGGAGTTCACCCCACGTTGGGCGCCAGTTAATGGGGAAAATTATTAAGGCAACTCCATGTAGTTAAGAGGTTTATTTAGGCATTTAGGGTCACTTACAGTAAGTAAAGGAGTTGGTCCCAGGGTCGAGGAGAGGTGAGATGCAGTCTAGCAGTGTTCTCTGGAGAACTCTGCTTGGTCCACACTCCAACTTCCAGAATCCAGGAACAAAGAGTGCCAGCAGGGAATCATCTCCAGTCTTAACGAATCCCATCTTGTCCCCGTACCCGGGGGGAGGTGCAAGGTAGGTGTGGCTGTTACCAGAACCCTCAGTAAGGGTGATGCTTCCAGTAAATAGCTGAAACTGCTGCCCACTACAATAGCAGTCTACTATATAGTAGTAGTATAATGTCATAGTAGTTTACTGTGACCTCATAATGCATATAGTCATATGGAATATAGTCATTGTTTCTTCATAATGGCTGTTGTGATGTCATAATAGAGCATTGTGATTTCAGAAGACATAATAGTCCATTTTGACCTCATAATAGGTATTGTGATGTCATAATGGAGCTTTGTGATGTTATAATAGTCCATTGTGACCTCATGATGGGTATTGTGATGTATTAATGGTCACACACATTATGTTGTGACCTCATAATGGGTATAGTGATATAATGATGAAGTATTGTAATGTTATAATAGTCCATTTTGACCTCATAATAGGTATTGTGATGTCAAAATTGAGCATTATGATGTCATAACAGTCCATTGTGATGTCATAGCAGTCCATTGTGACCTCATAATAGTTATTGTGATCTCATAACAGTCCATTGTGACCTCATAATGGATATTGTGATATCATAATGGAGCATTGTGATGTCAGGTCATTCCGAAGTAATTGTGATGTCATAATGGAGTTTGTGATGTCATAAGGAGTAATGTGATGTCACAATAAGTCCATTATGACTTCATAATGGGTATTGTGATGTCAAAATGGAGCATCATGGTGTCATAATAGTGCATTTTGACCTCATAATTGGTATTGTGATGTCATATAATCCAATGTGATTTCATAATTGAGTATTGTGAAGTCATAATGGAATATTGTGATGTCATAATAGTACATTGTGACCTCATAATGAGTATTGTGATGACATAAAGGAGCATTGTGATGTCATAGTAGTTTACTGTGACCTCGTAATGTATATTGTGATGTCATAATGGAGGATTGTAAAGTCATAAAAGTCCATTTGACCTCACAATGGGTATTGTGTTGTCATAATGGAGCCTTGTGATGTCATAATAGTCCATTCTGTCATCCTATTGGAGCATTGTCATGTTGTAACAGTGTATTTTGACCTCATGATGGGTATTGTGATGTCATAATTGAGTATTGCTATGTCACAATAGTCCTTTGTGACCTAATAATGGGTTATATAATGTCATAATGGAACAGTGTAATAACATCATAGTCCATTCTGATGTCATAATACAGTATTGTGATGTCATAATAGAGCATTGTGTTTTCATAATGGAGCATTGTGATGTCATACTGTAGCATTGTCATGTCATAATTATTGTGGTGTCATAATAGAGCACTTGATTACATAACGGAGTATTGTGATGTCTTAATAGAGCATCGTGATGTCATAATGGAAAATTTTGATGGCATAATAGTCAATTGTGACTTCATAATGGCAGTGTGATGTCATGATGGAGCATTTTGGTGTTATAATATTCCATTGTGACATCATATTGAACAACTGTAATATTGTAATAAAGCATTGTGATGTCATAATGGAGAATTGTGATGTCATAGTAGTTTATTCTGATGTCATAATTGGTATTGTGATCTCATAAGCGAGCATTGTGTTGACATAATAGTACATTGTGATGTCATAATGCAGCAATGTGATATCATACTGGAGTATTGTACTGTCATAATAGTCCATTGTGTCCTCATAATAAGTAGGTGATGTCATAATGGAGCATTGTGATGTCATAATAGTCCATTAAGTGTCTCCTCATATGGAGAACTGTGGTGACATAATGAAGCATTGTGATGTTGTAATTGTCCATTGTGACCTCATAATGTTTATTGTGATGTCATAATGGAGTATTGTGATGTCATAATAGTCCAATGTGACCTGATAATAGATATTATGATGTTAATGGAGCATTGTGATGTCCTAATAGTTCTTTGTGACCCCATAATGGATATATTGTGATGTCATAATGGATGATTGTGATCTTATATTTGTCCATTGTGACGTCTTAATGGTTTATGTGATGTCATTATGGAGCCTTGTGAAGTCGCAACATTCCATTGCTTCCTCAGAATGGTTAATGTGAAGGCATAATGAAGCATTGCAATATTATAATAGTCCATTATGCATTATATTGGCGTATTGTGGTGTCATCATAGAGTATTGTGATGTTCTAATGTAGTATTGTGATGTCTTAATAGTCTACTGTGACCTCATAATACATATTGTGATGTCAAACTGGAGCACTGTGATGTCTTAATAGTCCATTTTGACCTAATAATGGGTATTGTCAATTCATAATGGAGTATAGTGATGTTTAATAGTCCATTGTGACGTCATATTGGGTGATTGTTATGTCACAATAGAACCTTGTGATGTCATAATGGAGTATTATGATTTCATAGTAGTTCATTGTGAGCTGATAATGGGTTTGGTGATGTCATAATATAGCATTGTGAAGTTATTATAATCCATTGTGATAATAGAGCATTTGGATGATATAATGGAGTAATGTGATCTCATAATAGTCCTTTTTCAACTCAAATTGTGTATTGTGATATCATAATGGAGTATTTTGTTGTCATAATACTCCATTGTGACATCATTTTGGAAAACTGTGATGTTATAATAGAGTATTATGATGTTACAATGGAATGTAGTGTTATCATAATAGAGCATTATGATGTCATAATGGAGTATTGTGATGTCATAATAATCCATTGACCTCATAATTTGTATTGTAATGTCATAATGGGGAATTGTGATGTTATAGTCCATTGTGACCTCATAATGTGTATGGTGATGTCATAATGGTGCATTGGCATGTCATAATAGTCTATTGTAATGTCATAATGCAGTATTGTGATGTCATAATAGAGCACTGTGATATAATAATGGAGTAGTATGATATGTTAATAATCCATTTTGACATCATCACAGGTATTGTGATGTCATAATGGAGTATTGTGATGTCATAATAGAGCATTTTGATGACATATGTAGTATTGTTATTTCATAGTAGTCCATTGGGACTTCATAGTGTGTATTGTGATACCATAATGGCGAATTGTGTTGTCATAATTGTCCATTGTGACCTCATAATTGGTATTGTGATTTCAAAATGGACCATTGTGGTGTCATAATAGACCATTGTGACCTCATATTGAATATTGTGATGTCATAATGCAGCGTTGATATGCCATAATAATCCATTGTGACCTCATAATGTGTATTGTGATGTCATAATGGAGTGTGGTGATGTCACAATAGAGCATTGTTATGTAATAATGGACTATTGTGATGTTACAATAGTCTATTGTGACCTCAAATTGAGTATTGTGATGTCATAATGTAGTATCATGATGTCATAATAGAGCATTGTGATGTCAAAGTGGATTATTGTGATATCATAATAGTCCATTGTGACCTCATAGTAGGTGTTGATATGTTGTCATGAAGCGTTGTGATGTCATAATAGTTCATTATGACTTTGTGTTGGAGTATTGTGATATCACAATAGAGTAGTTTGATGTCATATGGGGGATTGTGATGTCATAATAGAGTATTGTGATTTCATAGTAGTCCATTGTGACAACATATTAAAGTATTGTGATGTGATAATACAGCAGTTTGGTGTTTCATGGAGTATTGTGATGTCATAATAGAGCATTGTGATGTCATAATAGTCAATTGTAACTTCATATTGTAATATTTTGATGTCATGATAGAGTGTTTCGATGTCTTATGGAGTATTGTGATGGCATAATGGAGTATTGTGATGTCATAGTAGAGCATTGCAATGTCATAACGGGTTTGGTTGTGTCATAATGGAGCATTGTGATGCCAAAATAGTCCATTGTGACCTCAAACTTGGTATTGGTACATCTTAATGGAGCATCATGTTGTCATAATAGTTCATTGTGACACTATATTGGAGTATGTCAAGATGGACCATTGTGATTTCAGTATAAAACATTATGACCTCAAAATAGGTATTGGTATGTCATAATGGAGCGTTGTGATGTTACACTGGAATGTTTTGTTGTCATAATAGTCCATCGTGACTTCATATTGGAGTATTGTAATGTCATAATTGAGTAGTTTGATGTCATATGGAGTATTGTAATGGCATCATTGTTGAATGTTAACTCATAATGGTCATTGTGATATCATAATGGAGCATTGTGATGTCATATTTGAACACTGTGACCTCATATTGATATTGTGATGTTATAATGCAAGGTTCTGACGCCATAATAGTCCATTGTGACCTCATAATGGGTCTTGTGATGTCAGAATGGAGTGTTTTGATGTCATAATAGAGTATTGTTACAACATAACGGAGTATTGTGATGTCACCATAGTCCACTCTGACCTCATCATGATGAGTATTATGATGTAATAATGGAGCATTGTGTTGTCAAAGTAGTCCATTGTGGTGTCATAATAGAGCATTTGATGTCATAAAGGAGGATTGTGATGTCATATTAGTCCATTGTGATGTCATAATGGAGTGTTGTGATGGCATAATAGTCCCTTGTGACCTTAGAATGGATATTGTGATATTAAAATGAAGCATTGTGATGTCATAAAAGTCTATTGTGACATCATATTGGAGTAATATGATGTCATAATAGAGCATTGTGATGTCATAATAGTCCATTTTGACCTCTTCATACATAATGTGATGTCATAATTGAGTATTGTGATGTCATAAAAGACATTGTAATGTCATAGCAGAGTATTGTGATATCATAAGAGTCCATTGTGACATCATATTTGAGTATTGTGATGTCATAATTTTTTGATGACATATAAAATAATGTGATGTCATAATAGTCCATTGTGACCTTGTAATGTGTATAGTGATGTCAAAATGGTGTATTGTAATGTCATAATAATCCATCAATAGTTCATCACGGATATTGTGATGTCATATTGGAGTATTGTGATGACATAATAGTCCATTGTGCCTCACAATAGATATTGTGATCACAGAATGGAGCATTGTGATGTCACAATAGTCCATTGTGATGGCATATGGGAGAACTGTGATGTCATAATAAATCATTGTGATGTCATAATGGATTAATGTGATGTCATAATAGTCTGTCATGACATTAAAATGTTTTTTACATTGTGACCTCATAATGTGTACTGTGATGTCATAATGGAGCATTGTGATGTCATAATAGTACATGTGATGTCATAATGGAGTTTTATAATTACATAATAGAGCACGATGATGTCATAATGGGGTGTTGTGATGTGATAATAGTTTATTGTGAATTCATAATGTATAGTCTGATGTTATAATGAAGCCTTGTGATATCATAATTGACTTCTGTGATGTCTTAACTATTCATTTTAACCTCATAATGGGTATGGTTGTCTCCTAATAAAGCATTCTGTTGTTATTTTGATGTCATAAAGTATTGTGATGTCATGCAAGTCCATTGTGACCTCATTATGTGTATTATTTTAATGTAATGTCATAATAGTGCATTGTGACCTCATAATGGGTTTGTGATGTCAAATGGAGCATTGTGATGTCATCATAGTCC
Organism: Neotoma lepida; assembly: GCA_001675575.1. NCBI lineage: Eukaryota > Metazoa > Chordata > Mammalia > Rodentia > Cricetidae > Neotoma > Neotoma lepida. Next base: position 10,563 of record LZPO01027494.1, on the reverse strand, counting down.
TTTGTGATTTTTAATGTTTTTTTAATCATAATGGAGTATTGTGATGTCATAATACTTCATTGCACTATAATAAGGTGTATTATGATGCCATATTGGAGTATTGTGACATCATACTGGGTATTGTGATTTCATAATGTAGTATTGTGATGTCATAACAGTACATTGGGCCCTCATAATGGGCATTTTGATGTCAAACTGGAGTATTGCGATATCATAATAGTCCATTGGGTCCTCATAAGGGTTATTGTGGTGTCATAATGGAGCATTGTGATGTCATAATAGTCTATGTGATGTCATAATGGAGTTTTGTGATATCTTAATAGAGTATTGTAAAGTCATATTGGGGTGCTGTTATGATGTAATAGTCCATTGTGACCTTAACAGTCGATATTTTAATGTCATACTGGATCATTGTGATGTCATTTTAGTCCATTATGATGTCATTGGAGAACTGTGATGTCATAATAGAGCATTGTGATGACATAATGGAATATTGTGGTATCATAAAAGTTTATTGTGACCTCATAATGGATATTCTGATGTCATATGGATCATTGTGGTGTCATAAATTTTATTGTTATGTCATGTTGGAATATTTTTATGTCATAATAGAGCACTGTGATGTCATAATTGAGTATTGTGGTGTCATAATAGTACATTGTAACTTCATAATGGGTATTCTTGTGTCATAATAGAGCATTTTGATGTCATAATAGTCCATTGTGACCTCCTAATGGGTATTGTGATGTCATAATGGCGCATTTTGATGACATAATAGTCCATTGTGACATCATATTGGAGAACTGTGATATCATAATAGAGCCATGTGATGTCATAATGGAGTTATGCAATGTCATAATAGTCCTTTGTAACCTCATAATAGGTTTTGTAATGTCATAAGGGAGCATTGTGTTGTCATAAGAGTCCATTGTGAAGTTATAATGGTTTGTGTGCAACATAATGGAGTATTGTGACCTCATAATGGGTATTGTGATGTAATAATAGCCCATTGTGACATCATATTGGAAAACTGTAATTTTATAATGGAGTACTGTGATTTGATAATAGTTTATTGTGACCTCATAATGGGTATTATGATGTCACAATGGAGCATTGTGATGACATAATTGTCTATTGTGAAGCAAATAAATCAGGGAAAGCAGGATACAAATCAGGAGACTTGAGTAAAATGGTTCAAAGTCCATACAACTTGGCACAAAAAGCAGAACTGTATGCCATTCTTATGATATTGATGGACTTCACAGAACCCCTCAATATAGTCACTGACAATATGCAGAGAGAGTTGCTTTACATATTGAAACTCATGAATTTATTCCTGATAATACAGAATTAACTTCATTATTCATACAATTGCAGGAAATCATCAGAAATAGGGAACATCCTATATATATATAACACATATCAGCTCTTATACGGGTCTGCCAGGACCTCTAGCACAAGGTAATGATGAGATTGATCAGTTACTAATAGGTAACGTGCTAGAGGCATCAGAATTTCATTAGAAACACCATGTAAATAGCAAAAGTTTGAAGAAGGATTTCTCCATCACTTGGCAACAAGCCAAGAATACTGTAAAAAATGTCCTACTTGTTCTTTCTATAATCAAACTCCATTACCTGCAGGGAGCAATCCAAAAGGTATACAAAGAAATGAAATTTGGCAGATGGATGTGTTTCATTTTTCAGAATTTCGAAGATTAAAGTATGTGCACCATATCATTGACACCTATTCAGGATTTCAGTGGGCAACTCCTATGAGTTCTGAAAAGGCTGATTCTGTGATTACACACGTATTAGAAGTTACGGCCATCATGAGAATGCCTGTACAAATTAAGACAGATAATGACCCAGCATATGTCTCCAATAAAATGAGACTTTTTTTGCTTATTATAATATAAAGCATGTAACAGGTATACCACACAATCCCACAGGCCAAGCAGTAATAGCAATATCCAACAGAACTCTAAAGGATATGCTAAATAAACAGCAACAGGTAACAATGACTCATAGAAATAGATTGCATAATGCTTTATTAACCTTGAATTTTCTCAATGCTGATGAGAAAGGAACAACAGCTGCGGAGAGACATTGGACGACAGACAAAACTTCTGAGCTAAATCAGCTGGTTTATTTCAAAGATGTGTTGACCTCAGAATGGAAACCAGGAAATGTCCTACATTGGAGATGGGGTTTTGCTTTTGTTTCCACAGGAGAAGAAAAGCTATGGATACCAATAAAATTAATAAAAATTCGATTTGAACAGGAGAAACCCCTCGATGAAGAGAAATAAAGTGACATCTCTACAAGTTGTAAGAAAAACTTAACAAAGGGTTGGGGCAGGGTTTTGTTTTTACAGGATAATAAAAATACCCATCTTACAGAAATCATAAGGCCTTGGATATCCAGACATCTACAGCAGAAGAAAAGAATCTATTGGTACCAATCTGCACAGAGTAAAATCTCACTGCTTAACATCTATATCTCTTTCACTCTAAAAGAATCATGGTTCTGATTCACTTATATATCAAGCTGGCTTTGGAGTTGGAAGTTCGCTCCTTTCTCCTCTAAACCCAAGCGTATTGATAAAAGAAAAAATGTAAGAGATTCTATCTCATACCAGAAGAGCCACGTGGTGTGGGACAGATGAAAACCAATAAAAAGGGACCATTTTCACCAGATTCTATTTCTCTCCATAGTATAGATGGGTGGAAGTATGAGGGAGAAGGAACTGGAGACTAGATGGGTGTAAATGTGGGATGGCAAGAACTGGAGTATAGATGAGTTTAAATGTGATGTGGTAGGAGCTGGAGTATAGATTGGTCTTAGTTTGGGGTGGTAGAAGCTGGAGTATAGACGGGTTTAATTGTGGAATGGTAGGAGCTGGAGTACAGATGGGTGTAAGTGTGTGGGGGTAGGAGCTGAACTATAGACGTGTGTAAGTGTGTGGGTGATGGAGATGGAGTATAGATGTGTGTAAATATGTGGAAGTAGGAGCTGCAGTATAAATGTCTAACTGTGTGGGACAGGAGGTGGAGAATAGAAGGGTGTGGGGGGGTTAGGAGCTGCAGTATAGAGGATATAAGTGAACGGGAGATGTTTGCAGGAGCTGGAGAATAGATGGGTGTAAGTGTGTGGACTTTAGACCTAGAGTATTGACAGGTGGAACTGTGGGGCACTGGGTTTAGGAGCTGAAGTACCCACTGGGGATAGGTGCTCAAGTATAGATGGGTGTAAGTGTGTGGGGGTAGGAGCTGGAGTATAGATGGATACAAGTGTGTGGGTTTAGGAGTTGGTGTATAGAAGAGTGTAATTGTATGTGGGGACTTGTATTCAAAACTGTTGTATCAAAAGGTGTAAGGTTGTGGGGCTTGGGGTTAGGAGCTGGAGTATAGAACAGTGTAAGTGTGTGTGAGGACTGGGGGTAGGAGCTGGAATATAGAATGGTGTAAGTATTTGGGGCCTGGGGGATGGAGATGGAGTGTAGAAGGGTGTAAATTTTATCAGGGTAGGAGCTGGAGTATAGACATGTGTAGGTGTGTGGGTGTTGGAGGTGGAGTATAGACACATATAAATATGTGGGGGTAGGAGCTGCAGTATAGACAGTGTAAGTGTGTGGGGTTAGGAGCTGGAGTATAGATGGTGCAAATGTTTGGGCTTAGGAGCTGGGTTATAGACGAGTGTAAGTGTGTGGTTTTAGGAGTTGGAGTACAGATGGTTGTACGTGTGGTGTGATAGGAGCTGGAGTATAAATGGATGTAAGTGTAGAGTGGTAGGAGCTGGAGTATAGATTGGTGTAAGTGTGTGGTTGTAGGAACTGGAGTAAAGAAGTTTGTAAGTGTGTGGGGGTAGGAGCTGGAGTATATACAGGTATAAGTGTGTGGGAGTAGGACCTGGAGTACAGATGGGTGTAAGTGTGGGGTAGTAGGAGCTGGAGTCTAGACATGTGTAAGTGTGTGGGGGTAGGAGCTGGAGTATAGATTGGTGTAAGTGTGTGGTTGTAGGAGATGGAGTATAGAAGGGTTTGAAGTTTGTGGGGACTGGGGATAGGAATGGAGTATAGACAGTTGTAAGTGTGTGGGCTTAGGCGCTGGAGTATTGATGGGTAGAAATGTGTGTGGGACTGGTGGTATGAGCTGAAGGATAGAGGGTGTGTGTGGTGGTAGGAGATAGAGTATATAATGTTTTATGTGTGTGGGTGTAGGAGCGGGATTTTAAGGGGTATAAGTATGTGGGGGACTGGGGTTAGGAGCTGGAGTATAGAGGGTGTATGTGTACGGGGGTATGAACTGGAATATAGAAGGGTGTAAGTGTGTGGAGGTAAGTGCTGGAGTCTAAACGGGTGCAAGTGTTTGGGGTTGGGTGCTACAGTATAGACGGGTGCAAGTGTTTGGCTGTAGGATCTGGTGTAAAGATGGGTGTAAGTATGTGGAAGTAGGAGCTGGAGTATAGACTGGTGTAAATGTGTGGGTTTATTAGCTGGAGGATAGACGGATGCAAGTGTATGGGGCTAGGAGCTGGAGTATAGATGTGTGTAAGTGTGTAGGTTTAGGAGCTACAGTATAGAAGGGTGTAAGTGTGTGGGTATGAGCTGTAGTATAAAAAGCTGTAAGTGTGTGGGGTAAATAGTAAAATACCTGAGAGAAAGTGAAAAGCGTTGAGGGTCACTCGTAGGGAACGCTGAACATTGGTGGAAGGATCTGCATTGTAAACCATGGAAGCAAAATTAATATTAAGATTAGGAAGATGTGTTCTTCTCATCACAGGTAAAATGAAAGCTTTGGGGAAAACTGTCAATAAAAATAGGACAATAGAATATAGTTTTGAGCCCCAGGACAGGGTCACCCACAGAAAGAGGAAGTACTGTTTACCTTGGCAGCTACGTTGCTCACATTTATCGTTCTCATCTCAAATCACAGAGAAGCATTGTGGTCTGGAGTTTTGCAGAGCTCAATGTCTGAGTCTGTCTTCCTGGGCCTGTGCCAAGGCCGAGCATCCACCTCTGCTGAGTCCGAGCATCCCCCTGTGCCGAGGCCGAGCATCCTCCTGTCCGAGGCCAAGCATCCATCTGTGCCGAGGTTGAGTTTCAACCTATGCTGAGGCCGAGCATCGAGCCAGTGTGAGCATGTGTCCGAGGCTGCTCAACTCAGGGAGCAGGAAGCTGGAGGGCGGCACCAGGAGTCAGCTCTCACCTTCAAAGGCTCAGTCCTGGAGCCTGCTTCCTCCAGTGAAGCCCCACTTCCTCACATCTGCCTCACATCCCTAACAACACTGCCTGCTGTGATCCTGCACACGGAAAACATGAACCAGTGGGGAAAAATTCAGGCAAAATATATTACTCTTCTCTTTGCTGCAACCAAAAAGATGACTGAAAGCAGTTGAAGTGAGAAAGGTTTATTTTGGCTTATAGACTAAGAAGGGATGGCAATCCATGATGGGGTGGGTGAAGCCAGGCTATAATGTATCAAAGCCTGCTCTTAGTGACTCACTTCCTGTAGGAAGGCTCCACCTCCTAACAGTTTCATAACCTCCCAAAGCATTGCCACCAGCCAGAGACTCTTGAACACGTGTGTACAGTGGCCACAAAGGTGAGAAAATGGTCAGATCACCTGGAACTGGCATTACAGATGCTTGATAGCCACCATGTCATTGCTGGGAATCGAATCTGGATAATCTGGGGGAAAACCTAGTACTTTCAAGTGCTGAACCATCTCTCTAGCCTTTGTTTTTTCAGACAAGGTCTTACACTGTAGTCCCAGCTGGCTTCCTCACTTCAGCCTTCTAAGCAATGGGGTTACAAGCAGAGAGCCATCATTTTGGTTCTGGGTAGTTTTTTTGTTTTGTTTTGTTTTTTAAGAATCAACTTATATCTAAAGCATCAAATACTAAATTATAATAATTTGTCAGACTGAATGGCAAACTGAAACCAAAAACAGTTAACCAACAAACTCACTGACAATGTCAAAGAACTGAGTAAAGCAATGGAGGCCTGCCGAGCCTGCCTGATGTGCAGCATCCCACATCTGTAGCGATGGGACTAGGGAGGGTGAAGCAGGCTACTGTGAACTAACATGGCTTACAGAATAAACAAAGAAATTGTAGAATTAAATTGAATAAAGGCAAGGAGTACAGGGATGTGAGGAGCCATGTAGGAGTTGGATGTGGCATGTGTCATCACGTGATGGAGTTGTGATGAAGGCTTCAGCCAAGTTTAAGTACCATAGAATGAAGGAAGCTTAAGCATGTTATTTGGAAGGAGAGTGAAGAGAACCACCCAGATAGGTACCTGCTAGCTGCTGAGTAAAATCTCCATAGAGGAGGAGTGGGAGATACAGAACGAGCCTTTCATTTAATGCCATTTGGGATTCTTAAAAATAAATTCCTGTGAAGAGTGACATGGAAAGACAGAAAGGGCTTTTAGATTTATTTTGTTTTCATCTGAGACCAGTTCTTGCTACATACCCAGGCCAGCCATGAATTCATGGCAATCCTCCTACCCCAATTCCCCAGAAGCTTACATTACAGGCATGAACCAATGGGAGTTTTAAGAGGCTTGGGGAAGCCAAACTATGACCTTTGGAGCTCCTACTGTGCCTTGCACAGGTACAGCATGTGATCCATCACACTATCATAGTTCTGTTTCCTGGGATCCAGAAGGGTGAAGCATACATTTAACCTTCTTGCTACTCAGAATTTCAAGTTTATAACAGAGAAATTTTCCACAAAATTACTAGGATTGCCATTCCTTATCAGCTTTCAGTGATGCCAGACTTCTCACCACTTGGTAGCAGGGGAAAGGTTTGGAACATCTATTTGATGTCACTGCTCACTAGGATCTGAGAGGAGAAGAGGTATTCCACACCATGAGACAGACATTTGCAAAGAACATACTCTATCACAGGTGCATTCTGTGCAATTCCCATGTCTCCCCCTATCTGCTGCAGTCACAGACTTCCACCGGTATTGACACCCGTGACCTCAGCTTCCTTATGCTAGTGACATTGACATGATGGTATAAAAGAGAGAGATCCTGTCAGAACAAAGAAGTTTGCAATGTGGGATATTGTTCTGTGATGTGCTTATGCAATTTAGGGAGAGTCAAAATAACTGCAGCTTGTGCTCGCCTCTCTGGCACACAACAGTTAATACTGTTGTGCCTATCAGAGGTTGCAAGAAATGAGATATTCCATGCAAAGTGAAGTATTATACACAATTATAGACTTTAATATAGATATGAACACTTCAAAGACTCAAGAGGAAAGGAAAAAATGATTACCTTTAAAAAGTAAGCATGTAAATACCTGAAAAAAAGCCACTATACTATTCTTTTCATTTGAGAATTATAGATCATATGAAGCCATCACATTTATTGTGAAATAGTGTTTTCTAGAATTCTTAGTCTTTAAACACAGGGAGACATATTGAAGTAAAGACTCACCTTAACATTGAAGTACCATGACATGAATGCATGTGTGTAGGGTGCAGGCTACAGGAGAAAAAAATTAAAGTATTTTATGTACATTTATCATTTTGTTGGCTTTCCAAGTTCTTATTATCCCTAGAGCCAGAGGCTAGACTCTGTTATCATCTCCTGACTCCATAGCTGTTAAGCTAATATTGCGATTATCCTCAGTATCATGATCTGGTGTGGGAGCCACCTGGTCCAGTAAGATGGACTGCCATCCCACACTGACATCATCTCNACCCTCCAGACAGCTTTCACCACCAAAGGCTGCTTTCCTTGGATGGCTCATCTTAGAGAAAGGCCTGCTTAAGTTGGAGGAGTGGGGGGAGCCTTTTCACTGCATTTTCTTCTTCAGCAAGAGGGTCAAGGGTCAAAGTCTAGTTTATTAGGCCTGAGAGGCTGTGATGAGTAAGCATCCTGTGGATTAGATGCCCAAGTTCTCACCAGAAGGCTGGGCTTGGATACAAAGTTTCAGATTCAGAAATGATCTGTGGCCAGAACAGAGGTCGACCCATTTGTAAACAAAAGGAAATCTAGATCTCAACAGCAAGGGCAGCAAAGCACAAGCTATAGGCTATCCTGACCTGCCACTTGTCCCTGTGAGTTTGAGGGACACAGGCATACCTAGCTACCTGTGTATTATCTGACCAGTTCCAATTAGAGTGCATTCTGGCTTGGATGGCCTTTAATGGCCTGAATGCCTGAAATAGTTGCTGTCTGGACCTTTGCATTACAAATTTACCAAGACCCTGGCCCTCTCAGACTCAGATCTTTTAATGTTATTAGTGATGGTGTTGAATTAAAGTTGCCTTTTTGTTGTTTTCTCTCTCTTTTATTTTAGCTTTGCTTTAGTTTAAAGATTATTTAAATGGGCCGGGCGGTGGTGGCGCACGTCTTTAATCCCAGCACTCGGGAGGCAGAGGNAGGCGGATCTCTGTGAGTTCGAGGCTAGCCTGGGCTACCAAGTGAGTTCCAGGAAAGGCGCCAAAGCTACACAGAGAAACCCTGCCTCGAAAAACCAAAAAAAAAAATTACTTAAATGCTTTAGAGTACTGCATTTTAGAACCTATGATTACATATGCACTCTTTTAATGGCTGCTCTAGAAATTATATTTAGCTCTAACTTTTCATGGCTCAGGAGTTATTATCCCTAAGTTTGGGGAGATGGCCTAGTTGATAATATACTTGCCATGCAAGCATGATGACATGAGTTTGATCCTCAGCACTCATCTCAAAAAAAAATAACAAACAGCAACAACATCAATAAAACAGGAAAGGTGAGACACACCTGTAATGCTAGTGCCAAGGAGACAGAAAATAGGAGAATCTCTGGGACTCACTGGCTACCAAGTCTAAATTGGCTAGGCTGCAGGTTCAGTGAGACTGTTTCAAAAAACCAATAATGATTGTGGAATACACTTGGCACCAAACTCCGATTTCATCTCCACAGTGTACATGTGGACACAGACACATACACACACACACACACTCATACTAATATTATACTTTGAGTGAAATACAAAAGTATAGCAGCCAGGCTGGAAGCAACTCCAAGTGACTGAATATATGAACAAACAGTGGGTAGAATCTATATGACAAGAGAACTCTCCCCACAAGTCTGAAGCAACCAATCCTAGAAACCAAACTTCTGAAATAATCTGCTTAGAATGTGAAGTGGACAAACCTACAGATCCAAAACAGCAGTATCTCCATGACACAGGACAACAACAGGAAAACCAAGAGAAGTCCCAGTGAGAGCCCTTTATCAGTGGTGTAGCAGAAGCCACAGGCCTCGAGCCAGGCTAGTGACTCATAATGAACACTTGCAAGAAAATATGAATGGACTAAAGTGCAAACCGTGTGTCTCAATGAAACACAATACAGCTTTCACAAGAAGATTCTTAGTTTTTTTTTTTTGTTTTGTTTTGTTTTGTTTTTGCTTTGTTGCTTTGCTTTGTTTGGGTTTTGTATTTTTGTTTTTTAAATTTGATATTGATTGGGGGGTTGCAAGGGCAGAGGATGGATTCGAGGGGACAGGGAAATAAGTGGTATCAGAATGCATGATGTAAAATACACCAAGAACCAATAAAAATAAAAAAAATCTGCTTAGAATGGCCAGAACCTGCTAACACCCTATTATCTTGCCCCACTTCCTACTTTATCTGAACAAAAAGTGCAAAAGTTATACCCAAATGCTGCCTGGTCACTTTCCAGTTTCTTATTAAAGTTTTTGTTTTTCTTTCCTCTTTGTCCTCTTCCTCTTCTAATTGAAAGCTGACCCAGTATGCTCTAAAGGGAGCCCTAACTCCCATTCCATCCAATCTTCTATCTTTCCTTCCCAGGCTTTTTGTTTTTGCTCAAGGACTTCCTTAAAAACTTAAATTTGTAAAATCAGCATAAAATGAGTCAATTTCATATGACATTTCTATACATATCGTTATAACTTTGTGCTATTCATATCCCTCTTCCAACTCCCACCATGGTCCCCAGGTCCCCAATCCTCTAATTCATATTCCTTTTTATTTTCATGTAAAGTCCCATGCATCCCATTAACCCTTTCCCCCTCTCACAGTATTCTTTTCTGTCCTACACTTATGTATACATACTGTGGTGGTTTGAAAGAAAATGGCCCCCAAAGAAAGTTTGGTTGGCCAAAAACTTCATAGAGAGATCCTGGCTGGGAAGAAGAAGAAACAGGGATTAGTTTGGGACTAAAGCATTCCAAGCTTGGGATAAAAAAAAGAATTGTGAAAATAGATGGCAATGATAGTTACAAAATGATGTGAAAAGTACTTAATGCTATTGAACAGCACAACTCAACATGGCTGAGATAGTATAGTTTTATGTATTTACCACATTTTTAAAGAAAACAAACAGAGCCAGGTAATAAAGCACAGGCTTGAAATCCCAACACATGCGAGCTGAGGCAGGGACATCTCAGCTTTCAGGCTAGCCTGAGCTAAAGAGCCAGACTTTGTCTCAAACAATCCAAACAGAACACAAAAGAAGTACTATTATAAGCACTTACAACAGAAGTGCTAGAGGCTTAGTTCTAAGGAGTGCTGCTCTTACTCCACCCCC
>LZPO01027493.1:204084-220545 GCA_001675575.1 Neotoma lepida | reverse complement strand
GAAGCAGAATCAACCTACCTACATGATCCTACCTACCGTCTCAGCCCTATGTCCCAAAGGTTCCACAACTGTCCCCAAACAGTGTCATGAGCTGAAAATGAAGTGTGTAAATGTGCAAGCTTTCAGCAGACGGCACGTCAGGGGGCGCTAGACTGTTGGCTACCCCTTACTAATTCCAGACTATTTAGAGACCCCTCATGGCACTTCAGAAAGGGAAACCAGCACCAGAAGGCAGGAGGACCTGCCTGTGGCCNTGCNTGTGTCAGCATAAAGATGCTTACAAACGGAGATNGCTGACTGCCTTTGTCCTGCTGACTGCTACCTAGATACCACANAATCGGCCTTCAAAGGAAAAGNAGCAATGATCATACAANAGCACACCTTAACATCTGGGTCGGGGGTGTTTCGAGAATACAGAATGGTTCCCTATTGCCTAGACCAGCACNGAGATCTGCCTCTCCTTGCTCATCCTCTGGCTGATTCTCCCTTGACTAGCTCTTCNTGTGGGCCCCAGCTGTGGGTGAGTTTGCCCTCACTCTACGTGTGTGATCATGCTCTCTTGGAGCAAATTCTCAGAAAACCTGTGGGCCAATTGATTAGGGGTGGAATTGTCCTTGTCCCCGGGGGTTTCAGGTCTGGAGATTCTGAGCAGACCTGTGGTGAGCCTGGAGAGGAGTGACTTGATGGGTGTAAATTTTGCCTGCCTTTCAGGCTCAGGAGGTGGTTGCCTAAGTAGGTGAAACAAGGGTTTCTCAGCAAAGCCTGACTTTCTTATTCACCGCCCAACAAAGAGAGTCCAAGTTAAACTGGACCCAAGAGTCTTGTGGACTCTTATTATTTTAAGATGTGTTACATTTGTTTATGCTGTGGAACATTTGTTTTAATGCTGCAAAGATGTGTTGCATTCTTTTATGTTGCATTTGTTGAACTCTGGGAAGCTGTGTCACTGTGCCTGTCTAAAACACCTGATTGGTCTAATAAAGAGCTGAATGGCCAATAGCAAGGCAGGAGAAAGGATAGGCGGGGCTGGTAGACAGAAAGAATAAATAGAAGGGGAAAANGAAGCAAGAGAGACCAAGGAGCGAGAGAAGGAGGAGAAGAGGACGTCAGAGGCCAGCCACCCAGCTACACAACAAGCCACGGAATAAGAAGAAAAGAAAAGATATACAGAAACAGAGAAAAGTAAAAGCCCAGAGGCAAAAGGTAGACAGGAAAATTTAAGTTAAGAAAAGCTGGCTAGAAATAAGGCAAGTGAAGGCTGGGCATTTATAAATAAGAAAAAGTCTCCTTGTGTGTTTATTTGGGAGCTGGGTGGCAGGGCCCCNAAAAAGTAAAAACAACCAATACCACAAGAGTGAATTGAACCTGTACTGAAGAGGGACCAGAAATCTAATCAGCTCTGGGCCACCCTGGGCTTGCTGCCCTGGTAATAATAATGACTGATTATAATAATGACTGACATTAATGGAGTTCTTAAATGCAGGTCAAGCTGTGTGCTAAGTGCCTCACTCTATCAACTTACTTCGCATCTCTGTCAGGTACACACTATTCATGTCCAGAAAAATTAGGTACTCAGAGATGGTGTGATACTGCCCCTCCACCCCCAGGATCTCATAGCTAGTATATGGAAGGCTGGAATTTAAATTTGTAATAGCCATTCTGTATTTCCCAAATGCCCCTTGACTTACTTAAGTCTGTGCTGGAAGATTTCTATGAGCCCCCAAACTGCAATCAGTTCCCAGCATCAAAACAAGCCCCTGTTCGAATGTGACCTATGGGAAAAGATTCGGAACAAGATAGCCCACGAGGACCAAAGAAGATGGTAGTAACCCATGGTGCAGGCTGGAATCCCTGTTTTCTCTTCATCTCCCTTCCTCTCAAATCCATCAGCTAGTCGGTTCCCGCAAGACCCCTTTGACGAGGATGCTTGCGTGCTCNCCACAAGACCCCACATGCAGACTGGAGTTCTGTTTATTTTACAGATGACAGTGACAAGAATGGGCAGCCTCCATCATGAAGGTCTTATCAAGGAGTATTCTTCATAAAAAATATTTGTGTGTGTGTGTGTGTGTGTGTGTGTGTGTGTGTGTGTGTGTGCCTGTCTCTTATACACATCTAGATGTGTATAAGAGACAGGTGTGTGTGTGTGTGTGTGTGTGTGTGTGTGTGTGTAATCTAATACCGAAGGAAGAGGGTATTAGATCCCCTTGGAGTTAGAGTCTGGACCTGGGTGCTGGGAATCAAATGTGGGTCCTTTGGATGAGCAGCTAGCAATCTTACCCACTGAGCCGTCTTTCCAAACACTCAAAGCTTATTCCTTGGCCCCAGCCTCAGACTCCAGCCTCTGCCTAGAGTAGGTGGACCNCACACTGTGCCCATCTTTATCTTAGTGAGATGACCGTGTGCTCAAGTATGTTTGCCTTTTTGGTCCCAGCACACAGAAAATGGGCTTAATTGAAGCCGTAAAGAGAGCCTGCCGGGAACACAGAAAGCACTCTCTTACATACGTTCTCTGATAGACAGTCCATCTAATTAGCACGCTTGAATGATTAAGGCTGCCTGACAAGTCAGGGCTGTGTGTTGTTACNGAATCACCCTGCTAACATAAGCCCAAGGGGCACCAGATCCAGAAGCAGCACCCAGCCAGCTGCTATTTCAGACCCTCAGATTTGTTTGATCATGGCTCCTTCTCAGCCACAAAGTCTCCAGGCCCTTCCTGGCCTCGATGCTGCACCCAGAGCTCTAATCTGGCTCAGGTCCTGGATTCTGGTCCTATCTTTGCAGCTAACTCTTGGAATTTGGGCCAATACTTTTTTTTTTTCTTGGTGCCCCACATAGCCACCTGTACTGTGTGGTGACAAATATTTGCTCAGGATCATTTTAGCAGCTGTGAAGTGTCTTGGGATCTATGTATGAAAAGCGCTCTATTCAAGTTTATGAACCAAGTGATGACTCTGGCCCTGTGCACATTCAGGAGACAGGCTGGGACCTATTCATCCTTCATAGAGTCCGAATTTTATTCCAAAGCCTCACTGTGTGCCAAGGCAAAGGGCTTGTCAGGGAACTGAGCAGTCTTGTCATTTTCAAAGCGTCTTCTATTCGGTTCCTCTTTCTGTTGTTAGCGATTGCATTACATGTTAGCAAATGAAAAACCATCATGTAAAGAAAGGAATGCCTATAAAAAGAGAGAGCTTCTCTCATGGTAGCGTTGATTATAAGCTGTTGAAAGGGCCAAGGAAGCCACTGTCCTCCTGGGATCTGTGCTGTGAGCATATTGGACACTTCTGGAGCCTTCCTTGCATAAATATCAGCATTCTATTTTTACGTTTATTTTACAGATCTGCCGGGTTTGTGTGTCTTTTGGTCAGGGCACCTAGAGTATAAGAGTAGATCTGAGAATGAACAGTATGTCTAGAATCTNTTAAAGATTTATTTGGGTGTCTTAGTCCAGGTGGGCTGCTATCACAGACTGTGGACGTCTGGGTCAGTCATCAGCAACAGAAGTTTACTTCGTACNGTTCTGGAGACTGGCAGTTCAAGGTCAAGTGTTGACATGGGGAGGTTCTGGTGAGGGTCCGTTTCCCAGTTACAGACCACTTGATCCTCATGTGGTAGAAAGAGGACAAGATTGCTTTGTGGGGTCCCCTTTGGAAAGAGCTCTAGTCCCACTCATGACAGCATCACTCTCCTGACATAATTACTCCCCAGGGGGCCATCCATCAGATATCATCACACTACACTTAGGGCTGCAGAACACGACATTGTCTCTCCTGCCTTCATTTCATCTCCTTCTTCGAGTTTACTAGCTAGCCATGGGTCAGCTGTTCCAGAAATCCCATTAAGGACTTATTCCTAGACTAAGGACATCTGAGACATTTGCTGGCCNTTCACTTCATCAGGGCCTAAGTCCTCACCCTTGTGTGATCGGCAGCAACTAAGGAAAGTCCTTAGTCACCACAGTGTTCAGCGTCACCCTTATGGGTGTGTCCATCATGGTTTCCTTCTGTTCTTAATGGGAACTACGAGTGTATCTTTTCTTGAAAGAAGTCTCCACAANGTAGCCCAGGCTGGCCTCAAACCCTCAATCTTCCTGCTTCAGACTCCCGAGTGCTGGGATTGTATTACCTATAGGTTCCTATTACCATAAGAGAGCAAATATCTCATGCTAACTTACTGCAGCCTTACTAAGGCAGGCTGTGTCTTCCTAGTTGACGTAATCCACACACCTCCACTTCTTTGCTCGTCAATCNCAACCGTATGGTTCTCTTCACTCATTCCAGTTCATCAATGCTAGGGACTCTGGNTTTTGCTCATCTCTCTCCCAGAACACTCTGCATACCAAATGTGTCACGCTGACTCCCTCTTATCGTCCAGATCTGTGTGTATTCTGCCATATTCCTGGAGATTAATTCCATGAGCATTTCGTGTGGCATGTTATTGTCTGTTTTTCAACACCAGAATACAGGTTGCATGCCCAGGAACCTTGTCTGAGGTCCTTTCTTCTGTGACCCTAACACCATGGGACTCATCTGGTGCTTGGTGTTCTGTCTATAGATATTTGTCAGACAACTCAGTGGATGAATAAACCCTTTGAGAGGCTGTGGTGAGCTCACCTTGCAAACCTGTCTTTAGTGTTGGCATTGGAAGTCCCATCCAAGTCCCCTGCTCAACTAGCAGAGGGCCATAGTTCTCCACCTGCTATGTCTATCACTTCATCTGTGTGGCAGCTTCCTTGTGACCAAGAAGCAATCTCTAAAACAATCTAAGGCAGTGGCTCTCAACCCATGGGTCACAATCCCTTCACGGGGGTCACCTAAGACCATCAGGAAACACATTTACATTATGGTTCATAACAGTAACAAAATTATAGTTATGAAGTAGCAATGAAAATCATTTTATGGTTGGGGTCACCACAACATGAGGAACTGTATTAAAGGGTCGCAGCATTAGGAAGGTTGAGAACACTGTCCAGTGAGATGTCATTCTTTGAGAGCTAGGTAGAGTAGGAGGGTTTTTGTATGAAACTTTGACTATAACTTGAATAGACCAGGCCAAATGTAGACCTGGGGGACCTGAGTCAAGGCCTGTCATGGAAAGTCCCTGTAGTTGGAGTGAAGGGAGAAAATCATAGTGGGGGCTCCTGGGTTCAAGTGCACAATGACCTGAATGCTTCTCTTGAAGGGATGAGCTGGCTCGGGCTATACCTCACCCTCCTGAGGATGATCTGATGCCCTAGGCTGGTGTGGCTCAGGAGTGGGGAAGCCCTCACCCTGCTGGAAGATAAAATCTGTCTCACCGCTGAGTAGATAACAGGTGTGGAGAGGGAAGGGAGGACTACAAGAATCTGACCAAAGAGTCTCTCCAAAAGCCCAGAGGAGGACACGGTGGCCATNGAAAAGNGAGGGTAGGAGGACTCACACACAGAGGAGTCATGGCTACAGAGCNGGAAAACACATAAACTTGCAGAATGGGAGAAAGGAGACACTCTGTCAGTCTCAGCGAGGTCGATGTGTGTAGAGGCCTTTTGCATGTCGGGAGAAGCTGAGAATCCCAGTGTGAGCATGGCGAGGGGGAAAAAGTGCCTTATCTGTGCTTAGGCTGAACCTGACAAGCTCATAGGGGTCCCACAGAGGGCTCTGCTCCCCAGAAGAAGCTGAAAGTTTGTACCAGGGGAATGGCTAAGAAAATGAAGATTTTTTACTTTTTCTTTGAGTAAAACAATGAGGATTTTAGGAGCGGGAGACTAACCTAGGTGGACATTTTAAAACTAATACAGGGCTGAGGTTGGAGCCACTTGCCTAGGCTGTGCAAGACACTAGATCTGATCCCCAGTACCGCTGCACAAACAAATGAACAGCTGATATTGATGGAAGACAAGCTTGAAGCTGGAGGGCTGTTTCATATTCAAATGAGGATGAACTTAAAAACGCATTGTGGTGCCTTCAGAAATCGNGCGTTCTTTTGTTTTACAAAGAGAACTCAGGAGTGTCTTTAGAGGTTCAGAGGTTTACAGACCACAACTCCAAGAAAACTGACAAGGAAAACATATTTCTTCCCAATAAAGAGGAACACTGCCCTCACTGTTTTAGCCTATATGAGTCCATTTATCTTGACTATCACAAAATGTCCAAGTCTGGGTACTTTAAAAGGAAAAGTTTTATTAGCTCCTAGTGTGAAGGCTGAGATGTTGGCTCTTGCCGTAGCCTCCATGATCACATTCCATCGTAGTAAGTGAAGTCATGGTTGGAGCATGCNTAAGAAGGGGAGATCACCTTAATACAAGGGGAGGTGCTTAGTCTTACTGAAACTTGCTAGGCCATGTTTTGTTGATATCCATGGGAGGAAGGCCTGCTCTTTTCTGAGTAGAAATGGAGGAGTGGACTGGGGGAGGTGGGCAGATGCCAGGTAGGGGGAAGGGGCTCGGTGGTGAGGAGGGAAGGGAAACTTTGTTCAGGATGTAAACTTAATTAATTTTAAAAAAGAAAAGAATACAGACACAATGGAGAAAGGGGGGCAAGATCTCACTGTGAGACAGGAAGTCAGAGGGTCAAGGCTTGCTCTTGATAGCAGCTGGCTCACACAGGAATAACTGGGTCTTCTGGGAACTGTTCATCTTTTCAAAGAGCACCTGTAATGATTTAACTACCTTCCACTTAGCTCCACTGTGTGTGTGTGTGTGTGTGTGTTTCATGTGTACCTGGGCACATGTGTGCATGTGTATAGAGGCCAGAAGTTGACATTGGGTGTCCTCCTCNTTTAGATTCCCTCACTAAACCTGATGTTTGTACTAGACTGGCTGGACAAAGAGTCCTGGGGGTCCTGCTGGTCTCAGCCTCTCTAGCACTCAGATGACAGGCACACGCCACTGAAGCCAGGTTTTAAAAATATGAGCACTGGAGATCTCNAAGGAGATCCTCATGCTTGCAAANCAAGCATGTTAGCAAACAAGGTGTCTCCTTAGTCCCTGGTTCCACCTCCTAAGGCCCCCTCTCTTCTCACAGCATCACACTGGGAATTACAGCTCTAATGTGAACTCTTGGGTCACAGGAAGCAAACCTAAACCAAAGCAACAGCTGTACGGGGCACTTCGGGTAGATGATTCTGCAACATCATACTGCAACAACAACAACAACAAGAAACCCCACTTATGCTTTTAATAAGAAACACAAAAGCAAAAACAAAGTAAGTTTTCTCTGTGTCTGCAAATGAAGAAAATCAAAAAGTATCAGACATGAAAACGAGAGAGAAAACGCAAAGTTTTAAAAGCAGATTGAGCCCCAGGGAGCTAGCAGAAACTAGTGAAAATAATTACTGCCAGCAGGGGTGGATCATGGAACAAAAAGTACACCAAAAGGACCCCTTCCTGCAAAATGAACCGAACTGAAAACTTGGAAACACANGGAAAGAAAACTATTTTGTAGGGCAAAATTATGTCATCAAGAGAGTATAGATGAGATAGCTTTGGCCCNCCTCTTGCTAAGTTCGTATACCAAGCTGGAGGCTAGGGTTAAAGTGTTAAGGAGAGGCTAGGAAGACAGCTCAGGGGATAAAGCACATACTGCACAAGTATGAGGGCCAGAGTTCAAATCCTCAGAGCCATTTAGATCAGGGTGGGTATGGTGATCCCAGGGCTCTGAAAACGGAGACAGGCAATCTCCAAGGCAAGCTGGCTAGCTAGACCAAGTTGAATTGATGAGCTCTGCATTCAGCCAGAGATGGTGCCTCGGAAGATGAAGTGGAGTGCAATTGAGGACCACACCAACCTCAACTGCTGGCCTCCATTGGCCATAAATGTGGATACTCATACACATATACATGTAGAAAAAAAAATCCAAAACAACACAGGAGCTGGGCGTGGTGGTGCACATCTGCAATCAGGGCTTACTGAGGCAGGAGAATAGACAGTTTGAGGACAGCCTGGATTAGAGAGTGAGGCACTGTCTCGAAAACATTGAAAAGGAATGAGTTAAAAAGTAAATAAATAAAGAAGTGAAGGGGCCAGTCTAGCTGCTAACAGACGGCTGAGAATGAAGACAGGTCCCGGCTAGGAACTGTGGGAGCAGGTGCCTACGTGAAGGCTGCATGGCAGGGGAGAAAAGATGCTGAAGCCCTGAAGATATTGTGTGGTCAGAGTCCTCCATGCACCTTCTTCCTGGTTTATGGATTACCTCCGACTTCCCCTGGAAGCTGGTATTTCCCCCTTGACATTAGGACAGAGTGGACTCTAGCAGTTCTGGAAGGCTTTGGACAGTGTGCCAGGAAATAGCCAGGGATTTGGTAGTCAAATCAGCTTGAGAAATGCCATATACAAGGAACTCCTTTGAATCCACAGTAGAGCAGTGTATTAAAGGCTCTGAGAAACCAGGCAGTAGAGCAGTGCATTAAAGGCTCTGAGAAACCAGGCAGTTAGAGAAACCTGTTCATCCCTATCTTCTCCAGCAGCTGTGCAGAGAAGCCAGAACATCATAGACCATGCTTTCAACACTTTCAGTCAGTGTGCTCAAGCAGCAGCAGTAAACTGGCCATGGCATCCGATTTGCCTGATCGATTGCTAATGTCTGTTCTTCCTCATTTCCCTTTGTGTCTGCCTGAATGTTAAATTGCAGAGAACGGTGGGGAGGGGCTCCAAGTGGACATTTCTCTTGGCTAGACCCTNTGCACATGTCCACACAAAGCTGCGATCTGCCTGCCAAAGCACTTTNATGTTTGAAAGCAGTTTCACAGGAGTCTTGTTCCTCACGGCCTCCCACCACTATGATGACGTGGGCAACACCCAGCATTCCAGGAGCGGAGAAAACTAGATTTGACAAGTGGAGACTTTTTGATAGTGTGGTCTGTGGTGATATTTGTGATCTAAGAAATAAAGCTTGCCTGAAGATCAGAGGACAGAGCCAGCCACAGAGTTAAACACAGAGGTCAGGCAGTGGTGGCATACACCTTTAATCCTAGCACTCCATCTGGATCTCTGTGAGTTCAAGGCACATTGGGCTACACGAGATTGATCCAAGTCTAGGAGAGAAACAGAGCCAGGCAGTGGTGGCACACACCTTTAATCCCAGTATTTGGGAAACACACACACCATTAATCCCAGCACTAGGAAGGCTGAGATAGGAAGTGAAATGGCTGGGCAGAGAAAGGCATATAAGGCGTGAGGAGACAGGAACTAGAAGCCTTTTCCACTGAGGACTCAGAGGCATTCAGTCAGAGGATTTGTGGAGTTGGTGAGGTGAGAAGTGGCTATGGCTTATTCCTTTGTCTCTCTGATCTTTCAGCATATACCCCAGTATCTGGCTCCGGGTTTTTGTTATAAGACCATTTAGAATTCATGCAACAGTGGTCCAGAAGATTTCAGATGACAATCCCCACTTACCACAGCAGCTTCCACAGATCAAACTACTGCTTGCTTTGGGGGTGTGTGTCCTTCACTCTTCTCTTCAAGTTTAACCTACAATCATTCGTAGACCCTTACCACGGTGAGTTGAATNGGTTATTTTAGTTCAGAAGACTTTAAACTCACATTAACTTTTTTCATTCTTTGTTTTAATTATCTGATGATAGACCTTGCCAACAGGATAAAGTCCAAATTGCTTAGCATTTCTTCATGACAGCCCCTCCCAGCACTGACCAGTCAGAGTCTGTACTTGAACTGTCACATTGACTAAAACATGCTATTTCCTCAGTAGGCCATGCGTGTCATTTACTTTTCTGTTACCATAACAGGCACTTGAGACAATTATCTTACAAAGAGAAATGGTTTACTCTGGTCTTGGTTTTAGATTTAGCCCGTGATCACTTAGATCCATTGCTTTTAGGCCTTTGGTGGGATTCCATGTACCAAATGCCAGGGAGCACAGGCCAGAGAAAACTGCTCATCANATGGCCAGGTAGGGAAATAAAAGACAGCAAGGTTGGGATCCCAACCTCCCCGTCAAGGACATGCTTCCAGTGACTGCTTCGGTGTCCGCCACACCTCCAAGCACTGAGCTGGAAATTGTCTTGAAATGCGATGGCCTTTGGAAGACGTTCCAGATCCAAACAGTAGTCCCATGCTTCCTCCAGGTCTTGCTCTCAACGCCCACTCTTATAGTCTGTTGCTGGCTGCCCTTTCCTTTTCTGCCAGGAAGGCGGAGCAGCAAGAAACAGAATCCTAAGTCAGAGCTCACCACTGGTCCCCTGGGCCTGCTCTGCTTTCTGCCTNCTGGCCTTTGACAGAGCCTGGGGAGGAAGATGATGATCCAATCACTGAGTGGATGACACTTTTACTACCAGGTTTCTGGGTTCCACACTGAGACAGGAAAGCACAGCCACAGTCATCACCATCTATCAATCAAGAGCGGTAGGAGGGGAAGAGACAGAGCTGGCACAGTCCACCTTGAGTGAGATGAGACAGGTCTGGGCCCAGTGGGTGCCTTGCGCAAACTCTTAGGCAAACAAGCAAATGTGAATTTTTTAAAATAAATGCTTTTTCGAACTAACATGGACTAAAAAATGAGAAACAGTGGTCCAAAGAGAGACTGGGTTCCAAGTAAGCCACCCTGGATGTGAGAGGGATGAGGGGGCCAAAGCGGGTGGGGCAGAACTATGAGATGCTCTTTGTCTCATGGCAGTGCTAGCAGCAGGCTGGAGGCTTCCCCAAACTGCAGTCTCTCAGGATAGGTGGAAGCTCACAGCTACTTTCTCTGAGAAGGAGCAACAATAGCAGGTGATTTATGACTAATTTACCACCTACATCAATGAAACATCTCCCCTTCATATTTGAGTTTTTATTATTTAGTGAGACTCTCTAAGCTTTTTATTATTTTTTTTAATTCAGAACTCAGTCCGCTCTTGCTAATCTCCTCTCAGAAATTCTTGAAGTCAAAGGTAGGGCAGCCCAGTTTCCTGTGTCTCAGCCTTGCAATCAACCTCTAAGAATTCTGGGTAAGCATAAAGACAAGCATGTGACAGGGCATGCAGGAACTGTGGCACGGATTTTCCCTTCTCAGACTTTCTTCCTCAGAGAATTAGGACAACAGTGACTTAACAACAGGGTTTGGTCTCAATAAACCTGTTAATGTCACNTGAAAAATATAGTAAGTTGACAATTCACTTCATGCAGTTAACCTATAAAAGCAACCTCACCTAGCAACCAGCTCACTGTAGTCTCCTTTGCTCCCTTCGGGTTGACATGGCTGATGTGAGCTCAGGCCCCACCCAACTTCCTGGGAGAGCCATTTGAATTTTGAGGTACAGTGTCTCCTGAATGCACATTGCTTTTGTCTTACAGCAAAATAGAAAAACCGTAAGTCAAATCATTACAATCCAGAACTGTGTGTAGTAATTAATTTATATTAGTAAAAGTTGGAAATTCAGCCCCACACAAAGATGATCATAGAGCATTGTAGCTAAAGGGGACAACAGAGTTTATTAAGTCCCCCATTTCACAAGAAGGAGATGGACAGGAAGGTATGCCAAGCTCGAACAGCAAAGAGCTTGGAGGAATCCTGCAGCTATTCCTCTAGAGGTCAGAGACACGGTTTAAGGTCCTTTGAAATAGCCACCATTTTCCAGTTTGGCTCTTCAGAAACAGGACAGCAAACATAAAGATGGGGACAGAAATGAGAAAAGCAGCTTAAAGTAATGGGCACAAAGGGAGAGGGATGTGAGGAGGCCTCCTGAGTTTATTCAGATTAATTCCACTCTGCGGAAATCCTCACAGACAGGCAACAGCATAAAATATTTATGTGTGAATGGCTATATTGAGTCGCCCATGCCTTCTTAAAACNTCCTAATGTATAGATGCAGTTACATATCTTAATTGCTAATTCAATAAACATTATTAGCATCTACTGGACTTAACCCACAGGGATTAGAGTAAAAGTGAGGATATAAATATTCATAATGAGAAGAGCAAACATTCACTGAGGGTTATGCTTGATATGCTGGACAAGTCGTAGCTTATTCACCCGGAATAGTAAGTATGGTTCTTTTCCCATTTTATGGGTGAGGAAACAGACTTGGAGCAGTGAAGGATCCTGGCCATGGTGGCAGAGCTGAGAGTCTGACTCAGGTTAATGGAGTTCCTAACCACTAGGTTCAAGAGACTTTATGTGAGACCTCCACCCCTAGAACCTGGAGTGGAATGGATGGAACTCTCCTGAACCAACATCACTCATACAGGAGCAAGACTTTCAGTGGGAGAAGAAAAAATGAGATAAGGACCTTCAACTGGAAGAAAGGAAAGGAAGAATTCACAAGGAAGGAACCCACAGGCAGGTGTTTAAAAGCGAGGGAAGAGGAATGCAGGAGAGAGGGGTGCGGGAAAGGGAGCCTTAGAAACGGTGCTGGACTTAGCAGGCACCAGGAGCTGAAAACGAACCAGATGGGTTGGATGGCACATGTCCCGAGGGTAGAGGTGTGTCTTAAGTCCAGTTTAAGAGACAATTGTCTTGATGCAATGAGGATGGACCAAGATCTGAAGACGACAAGAGGGAGGTTGCTGATGGCTACCAGAGCTCCTCTTCACGGGAGCTGACAGCTAGCTGGATGTAACTAGGCTTTGGATAATGGTGACAGAGCTGTGAAGAACCAGGGACACTTCAGAAGACAGCGAGAGCCAAGATCTCTTCCCTTCCCATACTCTGGGGTTTTANTTACTCTGGAATTTGNACAACAGCAATGGACACAGCCAGGAGGTCTGTAAGACAGGGGAGGCATGGCTCNTAAAGGTGGCGACCCTCCAACACCCTGTCTAGTGAGTNTGCCTTCAGACAGCTGTGTGCTTGTTTGGGTAAGTCATAGTTTTCATGCTAAGGACCACGAACCAGGCTAAACCACATCCCCCAGCCAGCTGCGTGGCTCCAATGCCTCTGGTAATGGCTGTTCACCTTCTCCATTCTGCAGGTTGAGTTTTGTCTCTTCACTACTTCTTGTCCCCCAATCCTCTGTAGCATCCTGCTTCAGTCCTCTGTCCCTGGGGGTTGCCAAGCTCCGTTCCTCCCACGTTGGAAGAGCAGCGCCCCCTTGTGATCATGANCGCTTAACCTTGGGATCTCTCGGAGAGCTGGACAAAGAGAAGAACTCGGGCTCTACCCCAAGATCTTGAGGCAGAATTTCAGCCTTGACATCTACCAACCGAGCAACCCCAAAGCCGTTGGTCCCCCTCGAGTCTGTTTNATTCACTAAAGTTTAAGATCCCACTGCCCTGGGAATGAAGACTCTGGTGTCTTTCAGATTTCTATCTTTTTTCCTGTGTCCCCCACTACACCTTCCCTTTGGAGAGCAAAGGGGCCCAGAAGAAGACCCAGTGACATCAGTGGACATGCCCCTACTCTTTTTTCTGTTTACATGTCTGATGTGTTCCTTCACCAAGGGTCAGTCTCTGAGGATGGAAATGTCCTAGCTCCCAGAGCCCAGGGACACTTAACAGACCCTGTGAAGTGGATGAATTATTGTTAGAGGTTCCCTTCCCCTCTCTCTCTCTCCTTCTCTAGGTGTCCCCCCCACCCCCCGCTTGGCCTTGAGCATAAAACACAGGTTTTAAAAGGTGGTTAATGTTTAAAGGGAGAATCAGGCTAGGCAGGACATCGGCGGGTTGCTCAACTGACAAACAAATCCACCTGCTTTGTAGCTTCCTAAACTAACAGACAGCAGCCCGAGATGGTCACTCACACAGCAGTGGCTCCCAGCAGCTGGCAGGCCACCTACAGGGCAATTGCACAGTGTGCTGCAATAATGGGAAGCTATAAATAGACTTTTCTGAGAAGCTGCATGCTGGGCCTGGAGGGACCTGATGGAGAGTCCTGATTTGTTGCCCTTCAAACAAGCAAGGAAACCCTTCTAAAAGGACTCTATAGAACGTGAGCCTGGGGTAAAGCAGCTGCTTTACCACTGAGTTCAGCTTCTTTCCTAATTTATAACGGCATGGGAGAGTTTCTGTTGCATTCCTAACTGCTGGCCATTAGTGTAATAATAATGGAGACAATAACAGAAATTCCTCAGTAGATTTCATTTTCCCCTCATACGTATTGCCCATATCAGCAATTCCTTAGTAGGTCTTCATCTCTACCTCATTCCTATTGCCCCATACTTGTCTAGTCTCTTACACCTTATGNATGACCTTTAGTTCTCCATTCAGGATTTACCTCTTTATCTCCTTGTCTATAAGACTGATTCTCTTACCCCCTTGTTTGCTCACGTTTTTCCTTTGGACTCTTTGAGTGCATCTCCTTTCTTTTTTTCATTTATTTATTTATTTTTTTTTGGTTTTTCGAGACAGGGTTTCTCTATGTAGCTTTGCGCCTTTCCTGGAACTCACTCGATAGCCCAAGCTGGCCTCGAACTCACAGAGATCTGCCTGCCTCTGCCTCCTGAGTGCTGGGATTAAAGGTGTGCGCCACCACCGCCCGGCTGCATCTCCTTTCTTTATAATTATGGTCCACCATTTTTANTGCACATCCATTGTTTATAGACTAAATACATGTGCCTCTATCAGTTTGTAGAAAATATAAGGAAAGCTCACTTTCATGGATAATGTGACAAATGAATGTGAAGAGGAGTTATATTTTCTCCCTGTCCACCACTAGATCATTTTAAGGACCCTGCAGTGGATATCAGTGAGCATAGCACCCAATCATTTGCCTGGGCTCTCAACCCTTCTGAGATCTGGTTCCCAGTTACTCATTGTTTTAGTTAGGGTCTTTATTGCTGTGAAGAGACACCATGACCACAGCAACTCTTATAAAGGAAAACATTTCATTGGAATGGCTCATTCACAGTTTCAGAGGTTCAGTCCATTATCATCATGGAGGGAGCATATCAGTGTGCAGGCAGAGGGTAGCTGAGAATCTTATATTTTGCAGGCAACAGAAAGTCGACTGAGACACTGGGTGGTATCCTGAGCATTGGAAACCTCAAAGCCCACTCCCACAGTGACATACTTCCTCCAACAAAGCAATACCTACTGCAACAAAGCCACACCTCCTAATAGTGCCACTTCCTAGGAGGTTATGGGGGCCTATTACATTCAAACCACCACATTCATTTATCCATTGATTCATTCAAAATTTCTAGGAGGCTACTGTGTTCCAGTCCTGGGCTAGGCTCAGGAGCTAATAGTAAGGAGGCCCAGCCACTATTGATCAGGAGCTCAGTCTATGGGAGGAGAGAAACACATAAAATAGCTCCTGAAGAATTCATATTTTCCTTACAGAAGCTTGTACACATAGAAGAGAGAAATAACTGCTCATGAGAGTCAGGAGAGGCCTCCCCCTGGACCGTTTGTACTGCNTGTTGAAAGAATAGGAGTTTACGATGTCATGAAATGGAGAAATGGTCTCCTACCACAGGGAGTGCAAAGGCACAAAGGTGAAGGAGGAGGAGATAGGAGAAGAGGAGAAGAAAGAGAAAGAAAGAGAGGGCAGTATATTGGGAAAGTANCAGCAGGTTACTAGGACAGGTGGGACATGCAGTACAGTGACACAGACAAGGACTGGATGGAAAAGCTTAGGCCAGATCGCAGAGGGATCTTCTCCACTGTGTCACTGAATTCAGCTTTCATTCTGAAGTTAGTGTGAGTCATGGATTTGTCAAACTCAGCTCTTTCCTAAGGGGCTGTTAACCTGTATCTCCATAGTTCCAGAGAAGGAGGCACTGCCATCGATCTTCTCTCCTTGTACTTTTATTAAGAAATTGATGTTTGTGCAGTATTCCCAGAGAACACACTTATCTTTGAGGTTCATTAACCAGTCTGGTGCGTAATGGTTGCCAGGCGCTGCAGTTGCTGGGTTTTCATGTCTGAGGTACTCCTTCTCCTGAGAGAAAACTGCAGATGATTCTCCTCTTTGTGATGGGTCCTTCTGGTTGTTTTGCTTGGNAGGGACGCCAGACACCTTAAATCATCTAGACTTCTCTCTTGTGAGCAGGGTCAGGCATTTACAAGATCCTTCCTCATGTTGGAGGTGCGGTCTGTGTTGGAACACCAGCGCTTTCCTCTGCTGTGCTCTGCATGATGCCCAAAGAGCTACCCCAAGCTCTGGGCCTTATTCTTATGTGCTAAGATGAAATAAAGCAAATGGCACCATGACCCAGAGAGAAAACTGGAATAGAAATGACAGCACTTGTCATCTGGGCTAGGAATGACTGTCACGGAGGATGAAATGAAGAGACAAGCGAGGCTCTAGAAGAAGCATGTGACCTTCAGAACAGCTGACACTCTGGGCAAGAGGAGGCTGTGATAGAAAATGAGCAGGACCCTGCAGGCTAGGCTCAGCCCTCTTGTTGAAAGGCATACATCCTTCCTGGCTCCCATAATCCTCTCTGTCGAAAGAAGACAGGAGCTCATTTGCTACTTCAGAACCTTGTTCTGCCTTAGCTGCATTACTGGACTGTGTATCAGTGCTTGTCAACCAAGGCAAGAGGTATCCAGGTGACACTGCCTTGTGTGTGTGTGTGTGTGTGTGTGTGTGTGTGTGTGTGTGTGTG
>LZPO01027493.1:172273-196295 GCA_001675575.1 Neotoma lepida | reverse complement strand
CTCCCTCCCCTTTTGAGACCCAGTCTCCATCTATAGCCCAGGCTGGCCTCAAACTTACCATTCTCTAGCCTCTACCTTCCTCAAGTAGAATTGTAGGTATGCACCTCCACAGCTGACCTCCATGAATACTTTTCTATGATTTCACCATCTCTCAGTGGTTTTGATGCCTGGGCATTTTTTTTTTTCATTTGAGTATAGTGGCACTAAACCATAGTGTTACTGTGTTTACATTTTAAAATAAAAAGCCTTTAAAAGCACCTGTCTTCTTTTTAGTTTGGTGTTTTTCATTGTGTATCCTTTCCAAGCTAGTTTTACTGTATAACATATTCTTTGGACTCTAAAACTGAGCCTTCCTGGANTAGTTTTCTTTTCAGAAAAATGATGGCTAGAAATGCGATAGCTGGTATGTAACATTAACTAAACTACTTTGCATCTCAAGCTCTGGGTCTCTTGGCAAATTATGGCTAAGCACTGGTTAATATCTAAGGCCCTACCAATTCTTACATTTCAAAACATTAATATCTTAAGTCCTAAGGTACCCTTGAAGCCAGATGCCTCCGCTATCCTAGAGGCCAGCTGCCTGGAAGAGGGACTCTCTGGAAAGAACATTGATGGGCACCTAGCAAAGCAGCAGTGTTTGCAACCCCAGCACTACTTCTCACCTTTACACGTGATTGGGCTGATTAGATTTCTGTCATCCCAGCATGAACTAGTCATCCAGGGAAGAGGGAACCTAAATTGAGGGTGTGGCTCCATCAGATTAGCCTGTGGGCACATCTGTGGGGTCATTTTCTTGATTGATGTGGGAGGGGCCATCCCATGGCCGGCAGTGCCACCCTTGGGCAGGTGGCCTTGGGTTGCATAAGACAGCCAAGGAGAACAAGGAAGAAGGCAGTATTTCTCCATGGCTCCTGCCTCTGCACCTGCTTGAGTTTCTGTTTTAAATTCCCTCAGTGAACTGTGAGAGGACTCATAAGCCANATATACCCATCCCTCTTCAAGTTGGTTTTGGTCGTGGTATTTATCACAGCAACGGACAGCTAACTAGGGCAGTGGTCCTCTGCCAAGCTCATCATTGCTTCTCTCTTTACAGAGATGTACAAAAGGGAAGAGGAGTACCAGAAAGACAAAGGGGGAAGGGATCTAACCTGTTCACTTCTAGCAAGCCAGGAGTATGCTGGTCTTTATGGACAGTTAATCCTCTCCAAGCAGAGGTAGTATCATCCTCACTCTACACATAAGATGAAAAGGTCAGAGATGCTAAATAGTCTAGCCAAGGGGATGCAGGAGCATATATATTTAAAATGTGAGAAGTTTTGTTTGGTATGAAGTCCACCTTGTTCTCACTCTTGGCTATATGATTCTTGGTTCCATTGTAGAAGCTTCCCAGACACTGAGCTTTCTTGGAAGTCTTATCTCCTGGGTTATCTGTGTTGACTGAGCATGTCTGATCCTTTAGTGCTCTTAAGGCCTGGAGGCATCCATCAACCTGGGAGAGAGAACATGCTCTGGTGTTCTGCAATACAATAGTTTGACTAGACTTTACAATGAACTATTGTGTATTTTATGAAACACTAGAGGGGAGCCGAAAGACTCTAAGCCTAAAGAAATGGTAAGAAGCATTTTGGGGATACTCAGTGTTTGAAGTACTTGCCACAGGAGCAGGAGGATCCTAGTTTGGATCCCCAGAACTCATGCAAAAGCTGGACATAGCAGCGTGTGCTTATGACTCCAGCGCTGTGATGTGAAGAGTCAGAGACAAGGGGACTTCTGGATTCCACTGGCCATCAATCTAGACAAAGCTGGTGAGGCCCCAGGTTCAGGAAGAGACACTTGTTCAAAAAACAAAGTAGAGAGTGATTGAGGAAGACACCCACATGTATACACATGTGTAACCCCACACATAACACACACACACACACACACACACACACACACACAGAAATGATGAGAAGGCATGATGATTGCTCTGATTGGGTTAGTGCACACTGTGTTGATCAATCCTGATCAGTATGACTCTGCAGCATACCAACATGCACAAAATAAAAGTATACCTTAATTCTTTCCATAAACACCGAGGTAATATACAATGGGTGTCCCAAGTGTGTGCTTGTGTCCTTGGGTTAAGTGGATTCTCCATCACATTCCTTTAGTGTTCAGATACCATGCATTGCACCTGGTGGGGTGTGTTGAGTTGACAGGCTCGGCTTGGTGAAAGAAGAGAGGGGACTCTGTCTAGGAAGCTCTCAAATATTTACAGGGATCTAGACATTTGAATTCTCATAAAGCAATGCCTGTAATTTTTTCAGTTAATTAATTAATTAAAAAAATCAGGGAGCTATCTATCAATCTATCTATCTATCTATCTATCTATCTATCTATCTATCTATCTATCTATTTATTTATTTATTTATTTATTTATTTATGCCTAGGAGTTGGCAACGAAGGCCCCAAACTCAGGAATGGAAGAGGAGGGGTAGGTTCCATCCGCCTAGGTCATTTCTTCCTCAGGCAACTTGACTTCTACCCCTACAACCTGCCCTTGCATCCCCATCCCTGAATCTGGACCGTGCTGGCACAATTTCTGGATTTGCTAACCCAGAAACTAGTTTCCACTCTCTTACACTCCTCTACAGAGGCCAGGACCACTCTCTCTTCTACAGTCTCCTCCTGCTCTTTTGTTATGAGTTGAGCCCACATTTGTATTTTATTGGGGTCTTTAGAGAGAGAGGTAAACCACAGTCATGGGTATTCTATTTCTTTCCCAATTATTAAATAGTTTAGGTTTATTATCAAATAATCAAGAAAAATATCCAAAGGAAAGGAAAACTCCATAGAACGCTGCCAGTCAGAGGGAATCACGGCTACGGTGCTGATGAAAAGCCCTCCTGGATCTACCATCTCTCCCTGCAGGGTGCAGTTCCCAGGCTGTCACACTTTGCTTTTGTGTCCTTGGCCACTGGGCAGAGGGGGGATGATGGGATGAATGTCATCACTCAGTCCTGCTGCCGCCCCAGCGGGGTTACAAATATTGATGGGCAGCCCTGGCCTTGAGGTCTCTCCCTGTCCTGCTTCTAACTTTCAGGGTGTCCTGCAGCAGAAGGGCACCCACCAGGCAGCACCCGAGTCCCTGTCCAGGGAAGCACCCTCTGGGGCAAATTCTTGGGGTCAGAGTGTGGACATATGGGAAATTGGATTGATTGGTTTATGAAATTTGCTTTCCACAGTTGAGCCCACCTCCTTGACAATTCCTGTGATTTGAAAACTTGACTTTTCTAGTCTCTTTACTGTGCATAGGCCCCCTGGCTGAGACTGTCCAATTCCTAGGGTAAAGGGCAAAGAGCAATGGTCAGAGTTCATCAAGACGAATAAAACTGGGGAAAGGGGCTCCGTGGAACAGCTTTCCTCCAACCTCTCTCACCTTGAGATTGCGTACGTGCTTTCTTTTCCCTGTTTGGCTGAAGTTACCTTAGTTTGCCTGTTTAGTCATGAATAATTAGAAAAGAAACAAGTTTGGCTCTGTCCCAGTGGATTGCTGAACCAGCTGGGGTGACCAGGGACTTGCTTTCTACTGTGTGGGGTGACCTAGACTCAGAGACAGAACTCTCCAAGGGCTTGTAGCTGACAGACCCAGGTTCTCTGTCCATGTGAGTGGCCTGTGGACAGAGTCAAATGACTCCACACTTCTCTGGGCCATCAGTCACCTCATCACTCTGGGACTTGATTGTGGCTTGGCTCAAAGTCTTGGCAGAGGAGAGGCTGGGGGTGGGGGTAGGGGGCTGGGAAAGCTATGGGCTGTCAGCCACCAACAGATTTAAGCGAAGAAATATCATCATATTGCCGAAGACTCCCCCATGTGTAAGACATCTTGTATAAACCGTGCTGCTAAGATTCTGATCTTTGGGCTGGGATTAAGAAGACAGAGTGGTTCTGACTGAGGAAGACAGTGGGGAAGGAGGCCGGGCCTTAGTTTTTACAAGCCTGCTGGCTGGTGCAAGAGGGTAGACAGAACGTGTTTGCTTTTCTTGAGTATATGGCTAATTGATGAATTCTTAGACACTTAGATGAAACCCACTGTATCGTAATCTGAGTTATGGAACTTGTAGATCTGCACTGTTCTATGTTTGTTTGGGACTCAAATTTCTAAATAAGAAGTGGACCTGCCTTGAGTTGTTCTCCTGGCCGAGTGTCTACAGCTACAGCTTTCCAGTGTTGCTTTTCAATACATTAGATGATTGAACAGAGAGATGAAATATAGCGATAGAAAACCCCAGAACAAATGGAAACAAAACAAGGTTGTTTGTGCAGCCAGTTACCCTTCTAGACTGAACACCTTTCTTTATTCTGTGATGACATCTTAGGCCCCGTCTTAGCCTCCTACTGCTATAACAAAATACCCGAGGCAGTCAACCTAAAAAGAAGGAAGGTTTGTTTTGATTCATGGATTCAGAAGTTTCAGTTCATGATTACTTGGTCCCGCTGCTTTGGGTCATGGTGGTCATCGTGGCAGAAGAAGCCCCATCACCTCCTATCAGACAGAAAGCACAGAAAGATGAGAAGCAGATCGGATCTCAGCATCCCCTTCAAGGACACACCCCCAGTGATGTAACTTCCATCCGTTAGCCCCACCTCCTTAGGGTTCCACCACCTCTCAAGAGTGCTGTGGGCTACAGACCAAGACTTTAGCATGTAGGCTTTCATGGGATAATTCAGACTCAAATGATAGAAGATGCTGCAAGACAGCTATTGCAAGGACTGGAGAGATGGCTCAGTGGTTAAGAGCACTGGCTGTCTTCCAGAGGTCCTGAGTTCAATTCCCAGCAACCATATGGTAGCTCACAACCACCTAGGATGGGATCTGATGTTCTCTTCTGGCATGCAGAAATACATGCAGAGCATTCATATATAAAATATAAGTAAACAAGTAAAGTTAAAAAAAACAGCAGCTATTGCCTTACATAACTTCCTTCCTTTCTTTCTCCCTTTTCCGTGGTGTTGAACATTAAGCCCAGGGCCTTCAGCACATTATGCAAGCACTCAACCACTGAGTTATGCCAGCTCTCATTTTAAAATTTTTCTTTCATGTGTATGGGTGTTTTGCCTGTATGTGTGCCTGCACATCACTTATGTGCCTGCCTGGTGCCCGTGGAAGCTAGCAAAAGGCATTGGATCCCCTGGAACTGGAGTTACAGATGTTCTGAGCCACTCTGTGGGTGCTGGAAACCAAACCAGGTCCTCTGGAAAAACAGCCACATCTCTTAACCACTGAGCCATCTCTCCAGCCTCAGTCCTTTTTTGTTGTTATTTTTGAGACAGGGTTTCTCTGTGTAGCCCTAGCTGTCCTGGAACTCGCTTTGTAGACCAGGCTGGCCTCGAACTCACAGAGATCTGCCTGTCTCTGCCTCCCGAGTGCTGGGGTCAAAGGCGTGTGCCACTACACGGGTGGCACAGGGTTCCATTGTGCTCCAGGCTGACTTCAGAGTCACAGTCTTTCTTGGTCTCCTAGGTCTGGGATTATAGGCATGTGCCACAGTTCCTAGCATACACAACATATTTCTTACTATACCATCTTTTAATTATTTGTTTGTATCTCTCTTCCCTATTACAACTTGAACTGCTTGAAGGTCTTTTTGCATTTTTGTGCTCTGTGACAGTAGAGTGCCTGTCTTAGTTTGCTCTCTATTGCTGTGATAAAACACAATGATTAAAAGCAACCAGAGAAGGAAAAAGTCTGTTTCATCTTATGGTTATAGGCCATCATGAAGGGAAGTCAGGGCAAGAATTCAAATCAGGAACCGAAAGGCAGGAACTGAAGCAGACACCACGGAAGAATGCTGCTCACTGGCTTACTCAGCTTGCTGTAGTACACACCCCCAGGACCAAAGACATTTCCAGGGATGACACCGCCCCCTGTGGGCTGGACCTACCCACATCAATCATTAATGAAGAACATGCTCTACAGACTTGCCTACAGGCAATCTGATGGAAGTTCCTCTCCCCAGATAACTGTAGCTTGTGCCAAGTTAACAACACAAAACAAAAAACCCCAAACAAACAAAAAACAAAATATAAAAGAAAGCAAAACAAAACAAAAACAACCAGGACAGTGCCTTCCTTCCTTTCATTACCTAACGTATTTTTTTCTCCTGATTTAATGTTTTAGTTTTTAGTAGTAGACTGACTTTCAAAGAACTTCGTTTTCTTCTTTATTCAAAGCATGGTCTCACTATGCAGCCCAGGCCAGCCTCAAACTTTCAACTCCCTTGCTTCAGCCCCTTGAGGTACTGGAGTGACAGGCATGCACTGATTCTGCTCTATAGGTTTGGCAGCCTAAGGTAGTTTAGAGAACAGGGTAAAACTATTCTAAATCTCACTCTTTTTACAGAAAAATACTGTCAGTATTTTCGTACATTTTCCCACCTTCTTCGCAGTTTTTACAATGTTGGGACCATGCTGTTTAAATTATTTCAAACTTTGTCCCCATTCAAAGTTATATGAGCAATTCCTTATTCCACTGAAGTCATTTATAAACAATAATTAATTGCTCTACAATATTTTATTTTGTGAACATTCCCCTAAGGTTTGAACAAATTATTTCTAGTTTTTTTTTTTTTTTTTAATAATTACAAGGAATGCTGACGTGAGCTTTCACACGCCTCCGTTACTGTATTTAACGTTGTATCCCTGGGGGTGCTGGAGAGGATGGCTCAGTGGTTAAAAGCACACTGGCTGCTCTTCCAGAAGACCTGGGTTCAATTCCCAGCACCCACATGGCAGCTCCCAAATGTCTGTAACTCCAGCCCCTTGGGATCTGATACCCTCACACAGACATGAATATAGGCAAAACACCAATGCATGTAACATACAATTAAATAAATTATATAAAAATTTATATCCCTGAAGTGCCTTCCTAGAAGTAAGTTATTAAATTAAAGAGTATAAATAATTTTTAAGACTTTTGATACCACATTATACTAGCCTATTTGGGGGCTTAAGGTCACCAGACTTTCTCTTAAAGAATATCATTTGTAACTTAATCTTGAGAGACCTCAAAATTCCCTAACACTTCTCCCAAAGCAAACACATGTCAAAACCTCTGTGGTATTTTGAAAGAAAATGGTCCCCAAAGGGAGTGGCATTATTAGGAGGTGTGGCTTTGTTGGAGTGGGTATGGCCTTGTTAGAGGAAGTGTGTCACATGGAGGTGGACTTTGAGGCTTCTTATGCTCAGGATACCATCTAGTGTGTCAGTTGATTTCCTGTTGCCTGCAAGATGTAGCACTCTCAGCTCCAGCACCACCTCTGCCTGCACGCCACCATGATTCCCCCATGATGATAACGGACTGAACCTCTGAAACTATGTGAGGACCCTCAATTAAAGACCTTATAAGAGTTTCTGTGGTCATGGTGTCTCTTCACATCAATAAAAACCCTAACTAAGACAGAAGTTGTTACCAGGGACTGGGGTATTGTTGTGATAGACCTGACCATGTATTTTTTTGGAGGAATTTGGATGTTTGTCCTTTGCGTTATGAAAGCACTGCTTAATGGGTCATACTAGTAGAAGCATGGAAGACAGAGATGCTAAGAGTGATTTGAACTGTTGGGGGCTAGCTCAAGAGGTTTCAGAGAAGAATTTTAGTATGTTGCCTAGAGATCGTTCTTGTGATATTTTGGTGAAGAAAGTGGCTGCCTTTTGCACTTGTCTGAAGAGTCTGCCTGAGGCTAAAATGAAGAGTTTTGGATTAATTCTGTTGGCAGAAGAAATCTCAAAACAGCCTAGTATAGACTCTGTCATGTGGATATTAGTGGTGACCGTAATGAAGATTTATAATGAAAAGGAGCAAGCCGAGCCGGGTAAATTACAAAATGTAAATTTTGAGGAGAAAAAGAGCAGCAGGAAGCGGAAGGGAGCGAAATCCTGTGTTCAAGGAAATAAATGGATTAAGAAATGGAATGAAAGGAGTGGTGACCTCAGGACAAGATACTACGCAGTTAAGTTTCCAACTTGTGAAAAGGAACTGAAAGAAAAGCTTAGAGAGGGGTNTGGTGGGGCACNCCTTTAATCCCAGCACTCGGAAGGCAGAGGCTGGTGGATCTGTGAGTTTGAGGCCAGCCTGGTCTACAGAGCGAGTTTCAGGACAGTCAAGCTTAGGCATTGAAGGTGGAAAACAGAAAGCTGGTGGTGAAGATGTAATTGAAAAAGGAGGTCATGTCCAGCCCCAGTAAGCAGCAGAACTTGGTAGCTTCAGTCACGTGGTTCTAGCTTTAGAGTTAAGGACAGAAGAAGCAGGCTGTGGAAATTGCCTGTGCATTTTAAGAATGCCACCAAGGCGGGGCATGTGTCAGGGGTGTCCCTGAATGGAGATCTANTNGAGAGGCCATTGCATGAAGTTGTGAAGTTGAAATCTGGATTGCCTTGGAGAACCCAAGGTGTTAGAGATGGCAGAGCTGTGNGATACCTGNTGAGGAGAGCTGCTGACAGGGAGTAGAACCAGTCCAATAGAGAGAAGTGTGTTGCAGTTAACAAAGCTGAATTGAGCTGGAGANGTGGAGAGTGTTTTGATATCAAACATGGAGCTGTAGAGTTTGCTCAACTGGTTCTCGGGCTTGCTTTGGTCCAGTATTTCCTCGCTATACTCCCTTCCCTGCATTTTGGAATGGTAATGTATATCCTGTGCCATTATATGTTTGAAGTATGTGATCTGTTTTTTGATTTTGATTTTACAGGGGATTATGGCTAAGAGATTNCAAGTGTCTCAGAAGAGACTTTGGACTTTGAAACAAGTTTGAAACTGTTACAGACTATGGGGACTTTTGAAGTTGGACTGAATGGGTTTTCGAATTACGATGTGGCTATAATCCTTTGGGGGCCACCCAGTGGAACATGGTGTTTTGAAAGAAAATGGCTCTCAAAGAGAGTGGTACTATTAGGAGGTGTGGCTTTGTTGGAGTGGTTATAGCCTTGTTAGAGGAAGTGTGTTACTGTGGGGAGGGCTTTGAGGCTTCCTGTGCTCAGGATACTGCCAACTGTGTCAGTTGATTTCCTGTTGCATGCAAGATGTAGTAAGTACTCTCAGGTCCAGCACCATCTCTGCCTGCATAGTCACCATGCCCCCCCATGATGATAATGGACTGAACCTCTGAAATTGTAAGTGAACCCTCCCCCCCTAATTAAATGGTTTCCTTATAGGAGGTCATGGTGTCTCTACGTAGCACTAAAAACTCTAGCTAAGACAACCTCTTCACACGAACCAACAGAACCTGCCCATCAACTTCCTCAACATCTGCTTGTGTCCAGGCTTCTGAGAAGTGCCTGTGNTGCTTATTTCAACATCCCTGTGATATGTNGATACTGAGATTACAGCGGAAACAGAGGAAACAGTCTCCACCAGAAGGAAGAGAAAACAAATGGATGTGAAAGAAATCTTAAACTGTGNTTACTGGCGCCCCTTTCCAATTGTTATTAAATTACAAATGCNATTATTCATTTTTTAAAATGATATTTAACAAATGTTAATGATTTGTTTAATAATAAATGTTTATTTAATTAAAGAATAAATCAGTCACTCACTATTCAATTAAACAAAAATTTTTGTGNTGATAAATATTAATGAGTACAAAAAATTAATAATAAAGATAATAATTCATTGTTATTAAACTTATTATTAAATTACAAATACTACTAAAATACNAAGGACCAGCTACTACAGGGGCGAGCTATGAGACTTTGTGTAAAATCACAGAGTCACTGCACACCTCTTTTTCAACACAAGGATTTTNCACAAGCCTACAGGGGTTATTGCCTTCTAGAGGACATTCCTGGGGCCACCTGTCAGCTTCTTCTTGGCTTTTCAAGGCCCAGCTAAGGAATCTGTCCTTCTTGAGTGGAGTGGGGGGCGAAGAGTCTCCTCTTTCTGGAAATATTTATTTCTTCCAGGCCTGGTTGAGTTACTAAGTGCCCTGGTTTGGTTCTATTGGAAGCATAATCTCCCACCAAGAGGTGATTAGGGTGTGAGAAGTCTGCTGTTGATGTCATCATTCTTAACATAATTCATTCACCACCCTCCCCTGAAAAAAAAAAAAGGAACTCCTAAAAAGGTTGTTATATTTTTCCATTTGGTGGCCTTTAGCCAAAGATGAAACCAAGGCTGGGGACCAACAATAAGAGTTTATTTGGTGGCCAAGAATGGAGTAAGGGACTTCTGGCTTGCAAATCAACTTCTCAGAGTAAGGAACTCAGGCACAGAGCAACAGAAATGGGCTGGGAAGGACAGGCTAGNGAAAGGAGAGGATGTTCACACATTTTCCTGGAATATTTGTCAAGTCCCTGAACTCAGGCAACACCTCTTTTTGTTCCTTTCATAGTTTGGGGCTTCTGTCATGGGCACTGGTAGGTGTGCCCTTAGGATGAAATCGGGTTGTAGTNAGGTTTGAGNTCCTCTGAAGGTCCTTTGACAGACATCTTAGATTCAGTTGATTTTTGATGGTCCATCTTCAAAGGAACCTTTGACCTGAGACATCTCTCTTCCGAAGTGGAGATTGTAATAGTGAGGTTGAAATTCAGTGGCCACAGAGGCAGTGGCCTCATCAGGAGAATGAGCTTGCTATGCCAGTGGGTTTGGCCTTTTCCCTTGCTCCCTGCACTGAGTGCACACTGATGCTTTTGCCATGTTATGACCCAGTAGGAGGCTCCTTTCCCAGGGGTGGTCCCTTCATGCTGGATTTCCCAGCTTCCCAAGCCCTAGGCCACATAAATTTCTGATTATAAATTAGCATCCTGTGAGAGCAGTAGNCGCTGACTAGGGCAGCCATGTAACATGTCATGTTGTCATGTGGCTGATGTAACATAGCTCCAGCCCATGCTGTCACAGAAGCCCTCTGGCAACCTCTGAGTAATCTGTAATGGGTTCGGTCTTCCCAAAGCTGGGGTAATGTTTGTTTCTACCCAACCTCCACAGTCCAGAATCTGAACTTAGCACCGTGTTCTTTTAAGAGGACAGTGGGAGGGGGAAGTATTGCTTTCAAACCTGATCCATTTGGCAAAAAGAGTAGTAAGAAATGAATATATTTTCATGGCACAATCATTATTACATTTTCCCCCCACAGTTATACTTGGAGTCTGTTTATTTTATTTTATTTTATTTTATTTTATATTTTAATGTTTCATCTCTGGAACCCAAATGACTGAGTTGAAGAGCACTAGCTAACACATAGGGTCGCTCCATGGCTCACTGGACGGCTCTGACAAGTCAGTCCTTTACTGCATGATGATGGTTAAAACATCTAGCAATGTGCCACGTGCTGTGAGACTACAGAACACATGCCCACCTACAACACACAACCTTTTCAACCCCGAGAGGTGAGTGTTATAGCTTGTAGCAGAGTACTAAGGCTCACATAGGTCTCTGAGTTCTTCGGCTCCTGGACTCACCATCCCCCACGTTCACCTTAGGCTTAAAGCCACTCCCATCTTTTTTCTGCATGCCTAAGCTCCGGCATGCTTAGACAGGTCCTCCCCTGTTCTCCAAACCTTCCGGCCACACGTAGACTCTACAACACACAGCCTTCTCAGTCTCGCTCCAGTGGGTCTGTGTTTGCATGTCTTATCTCCCATCAGGGACTAAGTGCCTGGACAAGAGGGTGTGCAGAGTCCTTTGAACTCTTTGTAGTGCTGAGCAGATTGCTAGGTACACAACTGACAATAAATCATTCATTTGTTGCTGTAGACATGATTCACATTCCCACATGATGAAACCAGGATCCTCTGGTCTGGCTACTCAATGTGTGGTCCGGCCCACCAGAGGCAAATGCCACCTCTCAAAGAGTTTTGTGGAAATACAGACTTTGTAGGCCGAGCCCTGGGCCCACTGAATCAGTCCGCACTTCTACACTTCTGCAACCTCATGCATGATTCATGGTGTTAGAGTTGGGAGAGTGCTGCGGTCAGTGACATTAGTGGTCCAGTCTTCATCCTTCTCCCTCAGCCTGCTGTTCTTGCTGCCCGTATGCCTGCCCCCTTCCTGCATCCCTCAGCCTTCCTAGTGCATTCCTTTAACTGTTTTCTGTCCTCAATCCTCTTGCTCCTATGCGCTCCATTCCTGCCTACAAGGTGCCAACAATTCACCTCCTNTACCTTTTTCTTGCTATTCTCTGAGTCCCTGGCACTGTACCTGTCACAGACATATGTTGGTGCCTCCTGTTTGGAGGATTTCCATACGTCTTGCACATCACACTGCCATGGGATCCATACTCAGGAAGAAATCTGAACTCAGTTGTCTGTCGGATGTGCTACAGTGCTGTCTGCCCTTCCTGTTGATCAATTCACTGAACACTGAAGGAAGGAATTTATTAGCCAACAGCAGATAGGGAATTGACTTTACAGCTCTACCAGCTTCAAAAAGGGCTGAGAACTGCAGNGGTCCTCACTACTTAAGCCTAAGCCTTTGATGCCAAGGAAGGTGTGTGCCTCACTTAAGACAATCAAACACAGAAAACTACACTCTGAAAATGAATAGCAGAGTTTGCTTTACCCATAATTCCTCCACTTAGAAAGACTTCAAGGGGGTCTTTAAGCTAGGAATCTTGAAGGAGACTTCACAATGACTTTTATCCACATCCTGAGAAGCACACCCGTANCTCGAAATTTAGGGGTGACTTATCTTCAGTTTGAGTTACTGTATTTTGTGGAGAAACCCTGAAAACAGCAGATTTGAGACCTGAAGGAAAAAGAAAACAATCCACTTCTGATTTGTCTTTGCAGCGGGAGCTGAACAGTTAACTACTCCTGCTGGCTTTGGGGATCACATTTCCTACAAGCTGATTTACAGTGATAATTTTCTTTAGATATGTTAAAAAGCAATTTCTCATAAAGGAAAGGAGATGCACTGGACAGTGACTTCCTGGATGTCAAAGGCCATCAATAATTAGGCCATTTGATTTCTATTCATTTTTCTAAACTCTCTGATTGCTGGCACAATAACTTTCTTCCTCCGATCAGTTAATCTAACAGTTCACACCCATATTTTATTTTTAATGGTTGACTACTCATTTCATTAAAAATGTAAGTGCATTAGCACCATGTAAAATGATACCACTGGGATGGTGGTATTTAAATATTCATAACATAAAAATTAATAAATCTGAGCGGAGCGTTTGCATTTTAAAAAGTCAGGCTGCTGTCAGATGTAGTTGGTCTCAGATGAGATCCACTAAATTAAAAACTCCAAGCATTGTCTTCATCTTAATTCTTCTTTCTTTACAGCAGAACAATTCAACAGGAACGCTTGGAGAACAGAGTCTCTACCCTGCAACTTACTGCTTAGCTTCAGTTTGATCAGTTAGAGCTGCCTTTCCTCTGTCTTCCATGTTACTCTATCATCTGGATTCTCACCATCCGTCAGCCTGTCTGGTATTAAAGAAGTTCAANGCTGGGCATGCAGAGAATGCACTTCCATTTTGTTCACCCTCCCTCAAGCCTTCTTCCTTCCCCTCCTCCTGCCGAAAGAAATCTGAGATCCCTCGGGTGATCTGTTCCCAGTNGGCATCTCNTAACTGGAGCAGGAGTCACTCACTTCATAGTGCACAAGAGTTCATTGTCTTGTGTGTGCTCATGAGCATATAAAACTTAGAGTCAGCAAATGTGGCAAATGTGTAGGTTAGGTCCAACAAAAGCAAGGCATCTCTGTGTGCATGTCATTGAAAGCTTGAGAATGTCACCGAGAAGCAGGGACAGGGCTGGAAGGGATGGTTCAGTTTATTCTCAGATCACGGTTCTAGTCCAAGGACCTGATTGTGGATCTCCAGACCCTATAGAAAGCTGGATGTGGTAATATATGCTTGGAATCCAGCACTTCTACAGTGAGACGTGTTGTAGAGACAGGAGAATCCCTGCAAGCTCCCTGGCCAGCTAGTTTGGTCCATGCAGTGATGAACAGGAGACCATGTCTCAAACAAGATGGAAGGCAGAGACTGACATGCAAGATTGCACTTTGACTTTGCCCTCTACACACACACACACACACACACACACACACACACACACACACACACGGAGAGGGAGGGAAGGATGGAGGGAAGGAGGGAGATAGAGAGAGCAGCATGGAGGTAGGCATGGCCTGCCCGCTCCTCAAGGCCCCCAGCCACCTGGCACAGGATTACAAATTTCTCATGTCCCATCCCAGACACTAGTGTTTGCAAGGCTTATCTGGATTAGACAGAAAAGGTCTCTGCTGCAAATATAAATAGGCCACCTGGAAGAATGAGACTCAGGGGGTGACATTTTGCATCCACTAACAGCTGCACCCCCACTCAGATGGATGATTTATTACAAATGAAGCTATTGGGATAAACATAAGATTTGGAGCCAGGAGTCAGAAGTGTTAACTCTTTGTTTTCAAACATCTACTTTCTGAAATGGTGTTTGTTAAAGAGCACACCTTCATAGGAGTAAGCCAAGGCTAGACTGGCAGGTAGGTGACAGGGAAGCCANGCCCCTCTACCCAAAAGGGATCCAGAGAGCATCCCTTTACCTAAGGCC
The DNA here is from genome assembly GCA_001675575.1 of Neotoma lepida. NCBI lineage: Eukaryota > Metazoa > Chordata > Mammalia > Rodentia > Cricetidae > Neotoma > Neotoma lepida. The sequence continues at coordinate 181,757 of LZPO01027493.1, read as the reverse complement.
ACAGGGCACTTCATAAGCCCCGCCCACCCATTCCTTCGGCTACAGCTCCAACATTACTATGAATTGAAACTTGTTAGCCCTAAAGCTTTGTGATGANCGGAGCAGAACAAGAATCAGTTTTTACTTAGTGGAGGCAAGGCCAAGAAAGTTCAACAACACCAGTTCCTGGTGCTGAAGGCCTCACCAAGGGGTTGACTTTGAAGGTTGAAGCCCAGGTTTAAGAAGGAAAGGGGGTGGGGAAGACATCAGAACCAAAAAAATGGACAGAATCCCGTGTTTGTTTGTAGCTAAAGTCAAGCCCACATGCTTCTGTGTTTAGTTCTCAAAGGATTCCTGTCATCTCCTATAAATTAAATTATTCTCCTGGGCCAAGAAAGAGATGAAAACACTCAAAAGCATACACTGTATTTATTTGATTTCGCTGAAAACACAAAACTCGGTTGTTCTATTATAAATGAAGCACATGTGGACTCCGTATATTCAGGAAAGAGACAGATGGTGTATAGTCTACCTGCACAGACACGCACAGGCTAGGCATGCAGAATATACACAAACAGAGAATTTTTTGAGGTTATATATGTACTATACAGATAAGAGGCCCTGGCATAATCTGTTCCAGAGCATCANAGAGTGTGGTCCACAAACCATCTGCTGCAGAACCTTTGGGATGTCTGTTAAAATTCAGAATGGGAGGAGGCACCCCAGACCTCCCACACCAGCCTCCCATACCACTTCNGAGGCTGACTGTGGCTCAGTGATACATTTGGGATGACAGAAACTTCTTCGAGCAATGAATGTTACTCTGTGTCTCTGAGGACCCAAGTATTATGACTGTATTTCACAGGCATATGTAAATGCATTTTGGAGTATCCGTGGATTCAGTGTCATCTTTATCCCTCCCTCTATCTACAGCTAAGCATGTATCTTAGCTACTTTTCTATTGCCGTGATAAAACACCATGACCAAGGCAACATACAGAAGCAAGGGTTTACTTTGGGTTTATGGTCCCAGAGGGATAATAGTTCATGGTGGCAGAATGGAGTAGCAGGGGCAGGTAGTTGGAGCAGCAGCTGGGAGCTCACATCTCCGACTGCAAGCTGGAGGCAGAGAGAACCAACTTGAAATGGCACTAGTCTTTGGAAACCTCAATCTCACCTCCAGTGACACACTTCCTGCAGCAAGGTCACACATCNCAGTCATCCTTAAACAGCTACCAACTGTGGACTAAGTATTCAAATGCCTGAGACTTATGGTGACATCACATTCAATAGCATAGCTTCATTTGTGACATCTAAAAAGTTACCTTTTCTGGCTGGATTTGTAATGCTTACGTTCAGCCATGGTGGGACGTCATACAGTCATCCCTGTAATAACCTAGCTTGCCGCTTCTCCCTACTGCTGAGTTAATTACAGCCTTGTCGCAGTTTTCTGGTTTTGCCCTTGACATAAGTAAATGGTCTTGATTCTCTAAAATCCAATAGCCAAATCGGTGAGAATGATCTCCAATGAAATAATAGCTGCCCANCCCGAGTCTTCTCCTTTCACCTGGAGTAAGCAGTAATATNATGAATGTGGAATACGGCAGAATCTCTTTATCATTTTAAAAATTCAGGCTTCTTAGAGGNGTAAATTATGGCACCTGTTTAGTTGCATTAAAATCATAATTTAAATGGCTCCAGTACTAATTTAATAACATACCAGAAGAGACAGAAGCCGAAGGGAGATTTCAGATGTTAAATACCACAGGGCTCAACCTAAGGGCTTTGAATGCAGTGCTTTGATTTGTGGGCGTCACTGTTGACTATACACTGTAAAGAGCTAAAAGGTCAGAGAATGTTCTAGAATCAGGCCAGGACCAAAGAGTAGAGTCTGTCATCCTCTGAAGAATTACTAGATTATCAGTGTAAAGACCAAAGTGACTGTTAGCACATGAAAACAGTTGGTGGCCCCTGGGTTCAGACCTGGAAGCTGAGCTTTGTGGGATTTTGAGTGAATTTCTCTNAGAGAGTGGAGTTTTCCTTTAGCATAGGCATCTTCTGTACTGTGCTTTGGGGAAGGCGCTGTTGTCAAAATTCCCGCTACTGGAGGACGCTTGTAGATTTAATAGCACTATNAATTGTTACATGCTACTCTCAGGTGAGAATTTATCATGGCCCANCTGTAGGATTAATGAGCTGGAGATGAGGGTAACTTGTGGGCTGGGGGACCGAGAGAAAGCTACCTCACTGGGGACTCTGAGGCCTGTTTTCTAGGCCTGACTTGGAAGGTTCGAGAAGAATTTGATGTGGCTGAAAACCCTGCCTTGTGCTCCATAGAGATGGCAGATGTAGGGAAAGAGCCCAATCAACTACAAAAGAAACAGAGACCCCAAACTCCAGCATGCCAACATTGACCNAACACTTTTCCTGTGATGATGACTGCGATCACCTGTAACACTGTCAGCACATCCGCATCCATCGAGACACNTCATCTGATAGAATTTCCATGGAAACCCCACGAGACCCACCCACCCCCATGTCTCTATTCTACAGATAAGGAGACTAGATTAGGGAACAAAGTTACTATTGGTCAAGGTCACACAGTCTGATGCCAGAGGATCCCCTATTCCACATTACAGATGATGTTTCTCTGCCCATGGCTTTATTCTTGTCCCTACTCGGTGGCTTAGGTGAAGTGTTGCCTTATAAATGACAGCCTAGCTGGGCAGTGGTGGCACACGCCTTTAGTCCCAGCACTCCAGAGGCAGAGGTAGGCAGATCTCTGGAGTATGAGTCTAGCCTAGTCTACAGAGTGAGTTCCAGGTCAGGCTCCAAAGCTACACAGAAAAAGCCTGTCTCAAAAAGAACGGAGAGAGAGAGAGAGAGAGAGAGAGAGAGAGAGAGAGAGAGAGAGAACAAGCAATAGCAACAACACATTAAAAGCAGCATTGTCTTGCCAAAGAATCAATTCTCGAAATTCTTATCTCCATACATGATCAGCATGGAAAGACACTAATCTAATAAGCTGAGTTAGAAATCACAAAGTAGCCNCAGCCTAAGACTCATGCTCAGGTCTCTCTGATACAGAAGTCTGCCCTTCAACAGATAATAAGAGCTACGGTGGGAAAGATGATTGTCTTAGTTAGGGTTACTATTTCTGTGAAGAGACACCTTGACCAAGGCAACTCTTATAAAGGAACACATTTAATTGAGGGGACTCCCTTATAGTTTCAGAGGTTTAATTCATTATCATCATGATGGGGAGCATAGCANCATGCAGGCAGATGTGGTGCTGGAGCTGAGAGTCCGACATCTTGCAGGTAACAGGAAGTCTACTGCCACACTGAGCTAAGCTTAAGCAAAAGAGACCTCAAAGCTCGCCCCCACAGTGACATACTTCCTCCAACAAAGTCACACCTCCTAATAGTGCCATTACCTTTGGGGGCCATTTTCTTTCCAACCACCACAGTGATCTTCAGATTTTTGTGGAGTATAGCATTCAGGTCAAGAAGGACTCGGGTGGTCAGTCTGTGATGGGGCCTTGCCTCATGCCAAGTCAGGAAACCCTGGCTACAGCTCTCTCATGTATGAAACAGTATATGAATTCAGACAANGCATAATTCAGTGGTACATGACACAGGGAATCATGGGTAGTCATGAAGGGCAGAAGAAATCCATGTGAGCCACAGTGGCTGGGGACGATTTCCTAGAGGGCAGCATTTTGAGATACATAGAAAGGTAGTGTTTGGAGAAGGCAAGGCCTAGGTTGACCTTGAACTCATGGCAATCCTTCTGCCTCAGTTTCCTACATCCTGGTATTGAGGCATTAGCCACCATACATGGCTCTAAGGCTTGTTAATATACATTTTCCTATCCAATATCTTCAAGTGTTTTCAATACACCAGATCTGATAGGGCCAGAGGGAGTTAGAGAAATATATTTTCTAGTGCCTTGCAGTTCAGTTGATGNAAAAGGACATACAAAAACTGATGATTTATTAATACTAATCAACATNCAATTAATACCTTAAGCTGTGTTTTGTCACAGATACTTCAAAGTACTGTCCCATCAGTTGGAGGTGCTGTGGTCCGGCACAGTTNCTTTAGGGAGGGGGAAGGGGCTTGCAATATGCCTTGGAGGCTGTAACATTTGTGAATGGAGAGGACATGGGGAGAACTTGGTGTTCACTGTTTGTGGTCAGTGGGGGCAATCAGGGATGTTGGTGACATTAGCAGTTTCTTCCCTATTTGGGGATGTTAAATTGGATCCCTCAAAGCCATCCAGAGAATCTGAGATTGAAACCGCATGATAAAACATCCCCTTAGTCAGTCAAGATGAGAAAAGTGAAATTACCTAAGAGGGAAAGCTTCTAGCCCTGAAAGACACAGTAGCAATGGGGACTTAAGAAGGAATGTGGGTGCTGGTGAGATGGTGGCGTAGGTAAAAGCACTTGTCCAGGAAAGCCTGATACTACTTTGATACTCAGAATCCATGTAAAATGCTAATGTGGTGATCCGCATCTACAATCCTAGCGCTTCCACAGTGAGAAAGGAAGCAGAGACAGGAGAACNGATGGAAGCTCACAGGCCAGGCAGCCTGGAGAACCCAACACAGCAGCAAAAAACAAGAGAAATCCTGCCTCAACAAGGGGAAGGTGAAAGCTTCCAAAAGGACATACACATATTCCATGGCCTGGATCTGTACACACACACACACACACACACACACACACACACACACACACACACACACACACACACAAAGAGGGGGTTGTTGGGGGGGGGAGAGGAAGATATGTGTCCTGGTTAGTTTTATGTCAACTTGACACAAGCTAGAGTCATCTGAAAGGAGGGAACGTCAATTGAGAAAATGCCTCCATAAGATCTGGCTGTAGGCCATTTTCTTAGTTAGTGATTGATGGGGGAGGGCCCAGCCCATTGTGGGTGGTGCCATCCCTGGACTGGCGATCTTGGGTTCTATAAGAAAACAGTCTGAGCAAACCATGATGAGCAAGCCAGTCGGCAGCATCCCTCCATGGCCTCTGCATCAGCTCCTGCCTCCCGGTTCCTTTGAGCTCCTGTCCTGACTTCCTTCAGTGATGGACTATGATGTGGAAGTATAAGCCAAATAAACCCTTTCCTCCCCAGCTTGCTTTTGGTCATGGTGTTTTATCACAGCAAGAGTAACCCTAATTAGGACAATATGGCTACCTGTAAAAGGATTGCCAGCTACAGAACTAGAGACACCATAGGCTGTGCATCTTTAGCACCCATCAGCCACGTCCAGAGGCAGCTGTATTTCTCGCCTTTAGTTCCAGGAGCCCCGTGTGAATGCAGCTAAAGTGCATCCTTTACTAAAGGGAAGTCTCTACTCTCCTGACAATGTGGCTAAACATTCCAAGCAGGTGGTTCGTACAACNGTGCCAAAATCACCCTGTAGGGCCACTCCTCAAGGAAGTGTTCGTTAGCCAGCTGGCTTCCCTTCATCACCCGAGGGCTGTTGCACTGTACACTCGTGAGTGTCACCACCTAGGACACCGGGTACAAGTGGATCTGGATACCCTTCGATGCATTTCCACTTAAACCTCCATGTATTCAGGAGATCTTGGTGCCTCTCATTGCCAGGGACCAAGGAAATGCAGGCCAGGTGTCCCTTGGGAACTCCCTTGGGCCTCAACATCAGAAGNAGTGCAGCAACCCCTGGGGTCAGGAGGCACTCGTAAACAGGGTGTGCCATCATGGGGGAAGCAGAGAGGGGAGATAAACTCCGCATTAACATCCTATCTTTAACAGGGCTCCAGCCTCTCCTTCTTACACCAGAAACAGACAAGCCTGTGGCACCCACCAGGGAGATACTTGAAAATTCCAGGCTGTGATTATCTCACCTGACACCGACCTGGTTTAGGAGCCAGTCTTGTTTCCTAGGTGCTGAATTTCGTACCAGGAGACACTTGTTTTATGAGCAGCTGCCCTGTCCTCCCCGGCAGATCAGAGCTCCAGCACTGAGGTTCAAGGTAACTGGCTCACAGGGCTTGAATAGAAATGAGGACAGGTACCTCACAGAGAGGGTGTGACTAGAGAGCCCTGGATCTTCTGCAGAGGGCAAGGCTCCGTGAAGTCTGTCTGCCTGGGCAATGGGAAATTCACACCCTTATTATCAGAGAGGGGGCATAATCCACAGCAGCTACAGCAATGACATTGTAACCCTCAGTGTGAAGAAGCCCAGTGCCCCTACAGGTCACATAGTCCAGTTCAACCTGGTAGGGGTCCAAGAGCTGCATATGTTATGTATGACTGCACTAGATGACAGGATGAGTTGGATAAAGAAGGGTAAATGATTTCCTCTGAATATTGAAGCTGTTTGGCATTTAGGGGGCTTATATACAACACCCATTCCCACTGCTTGAGTTCAAAATACAGAGAGAAGGCACCAGCAGCCAACAGCTGGCAACCAACACATCAGCTTTATGAACCCTCTGCCAGCTAGGGAGTGTGGCTTTAGATCCACAGCTTAGTATGTCACTGCTAAGGATCAGTACAGTTCTAGGCAAAGCCAGAGCTTGCCAATCTACAAAGCCATGTCCCTTTCAGTGCTGGGGCAGCAGGAAGGGTCCACTCTGTCTGAAGGCTGACCAAAACCAAAAAAAACCAACCGGTGCTGAGCCAATTCATCCAGATGCTCCTCTCTATGCTATAACCAGACAGCTGACAGAAAGAGAGGAGGCTGACAGAGAGAGAGAGAGAGAGAGAGAGAGAGAGAGAGAGAGATTTTGAATGAGATTTTTTCCTCATAGAATACAAATACAGGGGAGAAAGCATGAACCCCTCAGAGGGCTGGGATTCTGCTCAGTGGGAGAACACTTGCCTCACAAATTGTAGAAACAGGAGGTCCTAAGGGCCAATTTATGTTTAGATCACATGGTGCTGATGTGAATATGGGCTATGAGTCAGCTGAAATGTGACTGACTTAGGCTGGGGGAGGGAAGACTATGAGCCAGCACAGAACGACTGACATGAGATGTCCAGGGAACCCCCAAAGTAAAGAGTGATGTAATGTTGTGTAATTCTTCCTGACAACGTGCCATTCTTATGTGATTCTGTATAAATATGGCCTCGAGGTCAGAGGCCCAAGCCTTAACCTTCATTAACTTGCTTGAATGAGTCTGTAGGTCTGTGTGCCTAGCTCCATGGGGCCTATGCATGTACTAGCCAGTGTGTGGCTGTGTATGTCAGGGCACCTGCCTCACACATGTTAAGGTCCCAGGTTCAATTCCTCAGAACCATCAACAAGGAAAGGTCAATCCTATCTTTACTCAGTTATTCTCTTTCCTTCTAAAGGCACCACTTGGATCTTTTCTTGGGCTGTNAAATATACTCTTCTGAAGTGCATAGAAACAAACAAACAAAAAAGACAGCAGTTGGGTTCCATAGATTAGGTTCCAAATGCCACTGCTCCTACAGCTGCCACAGGACTCAGTTTTCCAGGCCCATAGATGAATCTTCAGAAACAAAACCAGAAGAAGCCTGCCTGTGCAGGTCAAGAGGGCACCCCAAAGGTTTCCCTTCGTGTCACAGGCTCTTGAGTGATTCACCTCTCTTTCAGGTAGGGACAGAAATTTACTAAGGCATGCACAGTCCCTCTCAGAACAGCCCTGGTTTCAGCTGTATGCAATGCCTCAGTGATTGGGCCCCACCTACCTTTACATGCTACAAACTGGCTGAGCTAGATCATAACTGCTCCCACTGCTCCTGATCCTGAAAGAGATAGCAAGCATAGACCCCTAGTTAGATCACATTACACAATCTCCAACTCCCCTGCAAGATCTGTTTACCAATTGCTTTCATGTGTTTGCTCCGCTTTCTACTACACCTGCTGAATACTGAATTAGTTGAAAGACAGTGATCTCAATCGGCTGGGTGTTTTTCATCAAGGTTGTATTTCACTTAATATTAAGCTTAGCCACTGACATACTCATTATTTTAAAATGCCAGTGTGTTGCAAATATTTCTGAAATATGTAGGCTCTGTCACTGTGCAAAAGAAGGCATCCAGGCTCTTCTTGCTCAGCCCTTGCAGTGGGACCAACCTGAGACTAGATTAAGCTGATGAGAGCAGGTTGACATGAAACTGCTGGTTGGGGCTGCATCTGGAAGCCAGGTAGAGACCATTGGAGGGATAGATCCACATCACTAAGAAAGGAACAAGACAGAAGATGCTAACACTGGGAAAGGCTTCCAAACAGGGCCCTGAGCCAGGATGCAGGACACTGATACAGAGAGACCTATGTGATGCACTTAGCCCGGATGTAGGCTATTGACTGATCTCCAGCCCTCTGCTTCCCTTCAAGGTCATGGCATACTGCTAAGGTCTTGAAGCACTCTGAGAAAAAAAAATCTTGAGCATAATAATCTTTATGCAGAAGCCCTTACATATATTGAAGACATTAATTACTTCTGCAAAATACTTCCAGGTACATAAAATGACAGTAAAATATGGATTGAGATAAAGCATCAAGAATACAGATGGGATGGAAACTGAGATTGTTTGGCATCCAAGTTATAGAAAGCTCAGTGCAATTGTACTTAATCTTATGTTCCAGCTGTCATCTCTGATGCCGGGATGGCTCATGCAAAGAGAGAGAGAATTCTTGCAGATCCCCACCCAGCTCTAGGAAAATGCAACTCTCCCCTTGATGGCAGTGGGTGGGGCTTGTCTTCTTCTTCTGTGTGGTTTTGGAATGTTCCCAGACATTAGAAGAGAACGTGACATTAGGGAATGGAACTGCTTGTCAGTCCAGTTTACTTCAGGTCTAAGNACTAACCAGAGAAAAAAATAAACATATGTGGAAATTCTATCTCTAAATTGCACTCCAGCCACTGTTTCCATTTCTTTCTCTTCACCCCTTAATATAATTGAAAGATCCCAGCATGAGCCAGAAAATGAGTCTGTGTTTCTAGATGAAATCCAATTGAAAAGACATTATGGTATTCATAAATCCTCCAAATTCTGTCCTTTGGAATTTTCCCAGAATGAAATTGTAGACGAATTTTTCTTTGGGCCTCTAGTTCACACACATAAAAAATGATATGGAGACTTATTATTAATTATGAAAGCTCAACCTATAGCTTAGGCTTGTCCCACTAGCTCTTATAACTTAAATTAACCCATTTCTATTAATTTACTTTCTGCCTTATGGCTTTAGTACCTCATCTCAGTACCGCCCATCCCGCTTGCTCTGCATCTCCTTGCGTCTCCATCCTTCTTCTTCCCAGTGTCCTCTGTGCCTGGAAATCCTGCCTAGCTTTTGGCCATTCAGCTTTTTATTAAATCAATCAGAGTGACACATCTTCACAGTATACGAAAAGATTCTTCCACAACATGAAATTAAACACACTCGCACACAGCTCTCAAATTCCGAGTCAGTGGTCTCCCCCTTTCCATGCAGTCTGTGTGTCACATGTTTGTGGGAAGTTATCTCAGATGAAAGACTGAGTGAGTGCTCTGGGT
>LZPO01027493.1:123324-150282 GCA_001675575.1 Neotoma lepida | reverse complement strand
ATGTCTCAATCTTTCCCCAAATCTGCTAGCAGCCAACAGTTGCTCAGCAGTAAGTAGGCCCTGTGGCTGCTGGTTTTAGATATCAGCTTGCCAGAGTTTAGAATCACCAGAGCAGGAGCCCTCAGGNGAGGAATTGTCTTGATTGCCTTAATTGATGTGGCAAGACCTACCTACCCCTAACGCCAGCAGCACATTCAGGCAGTGGCCCAGATTAGGACAAGGAAGAAGGAAGATTATTTGCCTTTTGCTTATCTGACCTTCCCTCTTGCCACCGAGCTAATTTACCCTGTTGCTGCTGATTCCCTTTGCTGATATTAGAACCAGTATTTCCAAGCTTCCATCACTGACTGAGAAGACCAGTGGCTCTCTAGAAAGATCCCAGGTCTCCATTGCCACANTGGGATTGCTGAGGTATCCAGCATCAAGGACTGTTGTGGAATATTTGTTTATACTGTGAAGATGTGTCTTTGCCAAGGCTCCTTCGGATTGGTTTAATAAAGAGCTGAATGGCCAACAGCTAGGCAGGAAGAGGTTAGGTGGGACTTCCAGAGACAGAGAGGACTCTGGGAAAAAGAAAGGTGGAGTCACCAGCCAGGCATGGAGAGGAGACAGGAGGTGCAAGATAGAAAGAGGTAATGCCACGTGGCAGAACACAGATTTAAAAATATGAGTTAATTTAAATTATAAGAGCTAGTTGAGACAAGCCTGAGCTAAAGGCCAAGATTTCATAATTAATAATAAGTCTCTGGGTTATTATTTGCAGACTGGAGGTCCAAAGATAGTAGAACAAGAAAGCTTGCTGCAAAGGACTGAGCAACTATTATTGGTTTCTCAGCCTATCAGATGTGAGACGTCTGTTGTTACTATTTTGACTATATTTAATAAGCTGAGTTAATAAATTAATATATATGAATATATATTCATTTGATCAGTTCTGTTTCTCTAGAGAACCCTAACTAATATAGACCCTGTGAGCCCCTTTGCCATCCATAGCTGACTGTTGGGAAGACCCAACTTGTGTGGGGCCAATGACAGTAGGTACAGCCACTGTTCATGGTGGCCATAGCTAGACAGGACAGACACATTGTTTACATTGAAGCCTATGTTGTCCTCCAAGAAAGCCTCAACACAAATCTGCATGACACATGTCAACAGCCNTTACATATCCACCCTTCAGTTGTGACACTGGCTGGATCNNAGGTAACCCTGTGCCAGGCTTGAGAATAGTAGTCTGCCTCAGCCCACAGGGACAGTACCAATACCACCATTTTTATAGGCATTCTGGAAGGGCCATCTGGAGATTAATAATGCCGCCTGCTGTTTCCAGGTGCAATCATTCCTATNACCAAGCAGTTCCCTCCCAGGCACAGTATAACGAACTGTAAGAGGTAGGAGGCCTCTTACAAGGNNCACCCATCTTCCTTGCCTTCAGTCATAGTGAAGCGGTTCAAACAATTAGCCAGTTAACCTTCAAAAAAATAGAGGTATCCAGGCATGATGGTGCACACCTTTAATCTTAGCACTCGGGAGGCTGTGGTGATATTTTATTTGTGCACCCCAATAAAATTTATCTGGGAATCAGAGGAAAAAGCCAGGCACTATACTAAATTAAGAGGTCAAGCAGTGGTAGCACACATCTGTAATCCTAGNATTCGGGAGGCAGAGATTCATCCAGATCTCTGTGAGTTCAAGGCCACACTGGGAACAGAGCCAGGCATGATGGCACATGCCTTTAATCCCAGTGCTAGTTAACCATAGAGGTCTGAAGGTCTGGACAGACAGANAGGAAGTGATAGAGCTGGGNNGAAAGAGNAAGTGATGTAGCTGGGCGGAGAGAGGAAGTGAGATGGCAGGGCACAGAAAGGTATATAGGTGTGAGTATATCGGAAGTAGCTCTCTCTGGAGGCTGAGGAGTTGGTGAGGTGAGGTTGGCTATGGCTTGTTCTATTCCTCTGATCTCTCAGTTTTCACCCCAATATCTGGATCTGGACTTTTTATTAATAATACCANTNAGCAGTTCATCTTACAGGAGGCAGAGGCAGGTGACTCTCTGCGAGTTCGATGNTAACCTGGTCTACAAAGTGAGTTCCAGGACAGTCAGGGCTACATAGAGAAACCCTGTCTCAAACAAAACAAAAGATTATTGTTAAATTGTATTTAATGTGTGTGTGTGTGTGTGTGTGTGTGTGTGTGTGTGTAGGTCAAAAGACAATCAGTACCATCAATACCATCCTCCCACCATGTGGGTCTTGGGGATCTAACACAGGTCATCAAGCTTGGCAAGGGTTTGATGCTAATTCAGTTGGGCAGCTGGGACTCAAGGAAAACCTTCATGTAAACATTCCTCAAACCCCCCTTTTCTTCTTAGTCTTTGAAGAGGCTTGCTTTCCACATTTCCAAGGCCATGTCAATACCTGTAGAGTTATCTTGCTAGCCTCATTTAACCTTTATACCCTCAAGATGCCTAACTATGATGACTGACTTCGTATTAAAACAACAAACAAACAAGCAAACAAACAAAGTAGTCCACACCATCTACCGATCAGATGTTTACTCTTGAGTACGAATTCTCACCACTCAGCCTTTTCCTCCAAACTCCTTACAGATACAAGTTTGAACTCAAAAACTGAGGTTTGCGTGGGAGGGAAGAAATGTTGAGGGAGGGAATTTTTATGGCCAAGCCATCAGGGGAAAGAACAGTGGAGGCATTTGTACAGATATGTGGGCCTCACTGATCCAGTCAAGCAGAGGAGTGGGATCAAATGTAAATTTCTTCCAGATGAAAACCAGGCCGCATCCATATTGACTGTGGTCATTGTGTGGGGCCAGGAAAATCAACTCTNGCAGCCCTATGCCANGGCAAGGGTTTGATGCTAATTCAGTTGGGCAGCTGGGACCCAAGGGAAAGCTTCGTGTAAATGTTCTTCTAAACCCCCTTCTTCTTTCCAGTCTTTGAAGAGGCTCACTTTCCACGTTTCCAAGTCCATGTCAATATTAGAGCAATCCGAATGAAGCATCTAAGAGTACAGTCCTCTGAGGCCTGGAATTGGCATCGATTCACTAAGTGCACAGGCCTTGCAGTCATTCGTCCCCCTCCTATGTGGATNGGAAGTTANTCACTCGTAGGTTGGACATGGCAGCTCTGAAAATTCTTACTTGTGCCTGCAAAGGACTGGTGCCCCCTCACCTTGACTTTGCGGCCATCCAGATGGGTGTAGAATCATCTGTTATCTTCCTCTAAAAACCAGGGAGAGGTATTTCCCATGGAGTAGCAGGAATACAAATACACGAAGGAATTGAGTATCAAGACAACAGGGAAACGTGAAAAATGAACGAGTTAGGGGGATTCTTTCTAATATGTATTCATAGAGTCAATTACTTAATGTGTGATCTCTAAGACCAAAGAAACTCAAGCAAAAGTCAAGAACTGTTAGGGCCTCTGGTGACCTGCAGAGTGCATTTGGAATCTTAGGGCCTGTGCTTATTCAGAATCCCAGTTTACTTAAGGTCATTTGTGCACCCCATTTCCCAGCCCTCCAGTTACCAGTGTTTACCAGTGGAACCTGCAGTGTTCTAGCCGAGCACTCCTCTCCTTGTCACCATGGAAATGCCCCATCCATCCTTGTTACCATGGAAATGCCCCACCCATCCTTGTCACCATGGAAATGCCCCATCCATCCTTGTTACCATGGAAATGCCCCACCCATCCTTGTTACCATGGAAGTGCCTTACCCATCCTTAGTTAACTTGACATTGGAACGTTCTTACTGCTTGCTGGTTTGGCATCATAGTAATGTGACCCCCAATATCAGTACCTAAAAGGGCTTCTGGGAGAAGACTAATATCCAGTGACATTTCTAGATTCCTTGAACACCGACGGGGATCTNATAGCTTAGATTGACCTGAAACTCACAATGTAACACAAACTGCCCTGGAACCCATGATCTCACTGCTTCTATCTTCCTAGATGCTGGCATTACAAGCATGCAGCATCATGTAATGCCAAACAATTCTTTATGGCTATAATAATTAGTTAATCAAATAGGAAATTAATTCAATGTATGAAGTTAAATATGATTTCTATATATCAGCCTGAATTANTCTTATATTGTTTCTTGCAAATGTGTACTAATTCCAGACCATAAGAATGAAGTCCCAAGTCCATGAGGGTGCCCTTCACATATTTATTATACATTATGAACCTTTATTACAGGCAGGGCAATTTGACTTTGTTAGCAATGGCAATCACAGCTACCAATGGCCCAGTGCTTACTGTGAGGTGGGTGTCATACATGTGCTGTCATGTAAGTGCAGAATTTTATTCCCACAACAGCCCTATGGCTCCTGTTTTATACATGAGAAAACTGGGAGCTCAAGGTGACATTCCAAGGCAGTGGCAGAGCGGAGGGTTGACCCAGGTAGAACTCACATGCAAGTTTGTGTTTTATTCATGACATCTTCTGTAAGGATGGCCAGATCTCTCCCTGTTCTTCATGGACCTTGAAGGCTTGAGCCAAAAGCCATGCTCAACCCACCATAGTGAAGCCTAAGAGAGGCCAGTTCACATTTTCCCCCCANTTTCTCCCCAGTTTCATAGACAAGTGACCCCCGGTATCAATGCCTAAAAGGAATTCGGGAGAGGACGATTATTCAGTGACATTTCCAGATTCCCTGGACATCTGCAGTGTCTCCATTTATCTTTTCTGTTACAAATTTTCTAACAACAGTAACAATAAAGTTGGTTGGGACTTCCAGTTTCCTCTGCTTACATATTTGTTGGATTCATAGAATGGTCTTATAAGAAGAAACTGAAGGTTTTTAGAATAATAAAATTATAATAATAACAATAACAATAATTTGAACTAAGTCCTCCTTTCTGAATAGTTTGTGGAGTGGGAAAATGGGTACAGATAAACCAGATAACTTTGCTCCAACACTCTGGCTCAAAGTTCCTGTGAATTTACTAAGGGTACATGGTCTTAAATGTTGAAGCAAGAGTTGGAGAAACATCCCGGACTTATAAAATGTTCCCCGTGAGTAGCACTGAACTAGGGAGAGAACTAGCCATTCCTCCAGCTTTTCCCAGAAGCCATGAAGGAAAACGAAGGGTTGCGTCAACAGAGGAGGCTGACCTTATGTTCTCCCCCAGCCACTGGAATCTGCTTCCACGTGATCAACTGCTGTCTGGGTAAGTAAGTTAGGTAGCATCTACAACCTCTAGTTTTATTTGCAAGAATAAGGAGACTAGGGAATGTTCCNGCCTCCTAAGATTACGGTGATGATGAAAGAGACAACTTACTACTGCTTAGAAAAGACACCAGCGTACAGGAAGCACCAACTAATTTGACCTGTTATGGCAACTACCATTCTACAAGTTAAGGATAGACTCCTAGGAAAAAATAGAGAGGGAGGGGAATGTTTTGATTGGTCTTTTAAATTTTCTTTCACCATTAGACTTTCTTCTAATTCAGGCTCTGGAGTATTTAAGGCCCTTGTTGAGGTGGAGTTTAATTTGTGGTTATGTTCCCAGTCCAATCTGGGGGCCAGGGCAAGGAGAAGGAGAGAGTATAAAGAAAATCATTAAGGAGGTTTTGTCTTTTCCCCGCGATACCTAAGTTCAGAGGGAATAATCGTGGGTGCTTAGAGTTAGCCCTGGGCGGACATTCATGATGACATTGGACATTTCATAGAAATTCTCTGGTGAGTTTTCTTTTTAAATCACGTCATTGATTGAGNATTTAAGGTGTTTAATCTCTGCATATATTGTGTTCTTTAATCCTCACGCGTATAAACAGAGACAGGATAATTAATGTATTCCAGTCTCAAGATGGCTCGCCCAATATCCTCTACAGGGAAGCAGAGGAGCCCAGATCTGAACCCATTTTTTATCTTACCCTAAAGCACAAGCTCTTTCCTAACCTCTGTGCCAAACTACAAATTCAGTATCAAGTCAGTGGAAGGTTTGATTTGTGTCTTGTCTAAAGCTCAGTCTGGGGGAGAGGGAGAGACAGAGAGACAGAGACAGAGATGGACTGGGTAATATGTCATGGGATGCCCACCCTGGCAGAGCTCAGTATCCTACAATGAATCTTCTTGAGCAATTCTTGGATCAAGAAACACTCCATTAAGATGTCATCAAGGATCCAATTGGCGGTTCACAGGAGTGGCCCTTAGTGGGGAGGTTCACTAAGAATGGGTGGCTTAGAACTGAAGAGGTTCATTTCTAGGAACATGAAGGCACATCTACACAGCTTCCTGATATCCGTATGGTCCCTGTTGCCATTGCCCCAGCATGCTCGACAGTCTCTATTAGCCATCAGTCCATCAAACCACCCCCAGATTAAGAGGATGAAGCTGTATCTTGATAATGGCAGATAGTATCTTTCTAGCCTTTGGTTTGGAGTAAATAAAAATCATCTTTAAATTTTTCATTTAAAGCAATATCAGAACCTACTTGGTTTTGCTCATTTTGCTTTGTCATGTCTGGTACCTATGTCCCAGCACAGCTTTAAGACCCCTCAGCTGGTCCTTTGGTTACTTTGTAGAGATTCTAGAGATGATCAAGATGAAGCCTCACTGAGAACAGGAGTTTGGCTTAAGCTCCCAAGTGCATATGGAGACTGCTGAGGAGACAAACCTTCAGGACAGAGACTAACAGGTTCTCATTCAGAACCTTGATTCAGTTTCTAGGCCAGAAATTCGGGACTGAGACCTACGTTCACCTCGGATACTCTAGCAGAGATAAGGCCAACTGGGCACGCTGAGGTTGGGAAGTGTGAATGCACGTTCCTGTCACACATTTTCTTTACGTCCTCAAACCAGCTTTTAAAAAGAAAGGGCAGAGATGGTTACAACGACTATTAGTAAAATGGTTGGAAAGAGATAGGGAAACCAAGGAACATGGATTTGTGGTCCTCGGCTCTGCTCTGTTCTCTTGCTTCCCTCCTACAAATGGGAGAGAGTAATTCCCTTCCCAGCGGATCGCATGCCCAGGCCTGGCTCCTCTTGAGAGAAAGGGCAGGGTTAGCCATGACACACCCAAGACAAGACAGCGAGGGGCAGGAGACTTCTAACTTGGCTACGGGCCTGGTGGTCAGGGGAGGAGGTCCCACGGGCACAGTGTGCGCTGGAGTTGGGTTCATGGGTGATCCTCATGAACCAATGAGTTAAACTCATTGCCCCCAATCTTTGGTGCTTGGGGACCTCTAGAACACTTAAGAGGGAAGAGGTGCCCTTCCTTGAAAGGTTATCGAGACCCTGGCCCGTCCCTCTTTCTCTCTTTTTGCTTCCCAGCCACCACAAGGTTGACTGGTCCTCCTCTGCCACATGTTCAGCACGATGTACGGTGCCACCACAGGCCTAAAGCAGCCCCAAACATGGACTGAAACTTAGGAAATGGTGAACAAATGAAAATTTCTCTTCTAAGTTGATTTTTTCTTTGGTGTTTGCTACAGTACGCGAAAGGTGACTAGTACACTTGCATGCCAGCCTCCTCTGAGATGGCTGAACTCTCTGAACAAGTGTACACTCCATGAAAATCCACGAATAAAACCTTTTAAATTTCAGAGGTCTAGATGTGGCTACTGAAGACACTGAGAAGATCTTTATGAAGAAGTGATACACTAAAGGATTCTTAAGAGTTGAGAGGGGACAATTTACAAATCAATGTTCATCTGACTGGAGTGCATACAGGATGCTCCACAGTGCCCAGCACTCTGGTCCACAGTAACTACTGACTTTGGCTTTATGGAGATACATTTATTTAGTAGGGGACCAGCATATGAAGTTNTAGGGTCTCCAATCCCCTCCTGTTTTATTCCTCGTTTTCCAGTGTAGCCACAGAAATCAAGGACTCATTTATTCCTGCAAGGGTAACCCTGGTAAACGAGAGCGGTGTTCACTGAGATAGGCAGATATAACAAAGGTCTGAAATTATTGTAAAACTGTTTATTAAATTGAACAAGAAAATTCATAATTAAGGTGCTGCATTTATTGAATCTACCACCTTTTTCCCCCCGATTCAAATTGAGGACCTGCTTGCCAACACCAATGTTTACTGCCATATTCTGCATATCTCACATCATGCTCTTGGCATTAAAAAAAGTATCCAAGGCTTGCCTCTACCCTCTTGATTATCTTCCTTGGCTTTCTCCTGCCATATCCACAGCATCAGATAATGTCTGTAAGCTCCCTGAACCATGGCCTATTGCCTCGTAGACTCAGGTACTGATGAAGGAAATTCTGACAACCATATGAGAGTTGTTTCCAGCACACCCTATTAGAGAAGTACTCCAGGCTCATTCATCCAAGAGGCTCATAGTGGCCACCTATCATTTGCCAGCACCTTGCTAGATACCAAAGCAGACCTCAAGGATCCCACATGGGAGAAGACAATGGCTATGCTGTGGATAAGTCTTCTAGGAGGAGCCCAAAGACTCAAAGATCAGAAGACCCACATCTGAGGGAACTGAAGGCTGGGGGACAGCAAAGGGACAACAAAACACCAACAGGAGTTGGGTGTGACAATTCCTTATGGCTAGTTTTATCAGCTGGGTGGGGAGCATGTGTGATGGCTGTCCTCACGGAACCATAGTGTATGTCACAGTGTCAAGGCTGACAAGCACATGATAGGGTAGATGTGAATGCCACCTGAGGAGGAGATAACACTGAGGTGAGGGCCAGATGAAGGTGGAGAGCTGCCACTGTGAGAAGAGCTAAGAACTGAAGGAACTCGTCATAGTGACTTTTCAAATGCTGTGACAAAATACCATGACCAAGGCAATCAAAGAAAACACTGAACTGGAGACTCACGGTCCTAGAAGATGAGAGTCCATGACCATTGTGGAGGGGAGAGTCTTAGTTAGGGTTCCCATTGCTGTGAAGAGACACCATGATCATGGCAACTCTTATAAAGGAAAGCATTTAATTGGGTAGCTTACAGTTTCAGAGGTTTAGTCTATTATTATCATGGTGGGACATGGCAGCGTGCAGGCAGACATGGTGCTGGAGCTGAGAGTCCTACATCTTGATCAGCAGGCAACAGGAAGTGAATTGAGATACTGGGTGTGGCTTGAACATGTATGAGACCTCAAAACCCGCCTCTACAGTGACACACTTCTTCCAACAAGGCCACACCCACTCCAACAATGCCACACCTCCCAATAGTGCTATTCCCTATGAGCTAATGGGAGTCAATTACATTCAAACTACCACANGGAGCATGGCAGAAGAGAGACAGGTATGGCACTGAAGCAATAATAGCTAAGAGCTCATGTCTTGAGGCAACAACCAAATTCTTCAGAGAGTATTAGCTGGAAATGGCATGGGTTTTTGAAACCTCAAAACCAGCCCCCAGTAACACACCACCCCCAACAAGGCCACACCTCCTAAGCCTTCCCAAACGCATGCCTCAGCTTGGTACTAAGCATTCAAATATGTGAGTCTGTGGGAGCCATTTTTTTTCAAACCTCTGCAGAACTTGTGTTTAGAAAGATTCTCAGGTCACAGGGTGGAGCACAGCTGCGGGGAGATGAGAACAGATGTGGACAGCATCACCAAGTCTTTGGTTGGTATGCTTTGGTTCAGGCNTCTATGAAGCAGTTGCTGGCACTATAATAGTATGGTCCAACTCTTATTATATAATTTGACCTCTTGACCTCAGAACCTTGGAGCCGTGGTATATGTTAAATGTCTTTACCCTCACATTTGGGTGTTCATTTTGTCCTCACATTTGATCAAAATGACTTCCCTAAGGTTGTGACTCCTGAGAAGTTGGCCCATTCTGGTTTTACATTCTTGGCCTGTTCTCTTTTCTTTCTGGACGTTGGCCGCACCCTCTTGGTTTACTCAGTGTTATGAGTCTGACAGTGATGTGTCTAGATGCAAATCCCCTTTCACCCAGTGGCAGCCACTGGCAGGTGTGGAGAGTGTGTTGAGTGGGGGGGGTGCTGTTTCAATCTGAGAATCCATGCTTGTTAACACTGGATGACATCTCTTATCTGTATCATTGAGAACTCTCCCCGCCCCCAACCGCTTTTATCTGGATGCCTTACGGTTTCATTGCTTGCACTCCGGGTGGTTTTCAATCATTTCCTAAACTAAGCCTAAGACTCTTTCTACTGTTTTCATCCCATTTATTTCCTTTTTTCCTCTTTGTTGAATTTTCTGTTGCTTCTATCATATTTTTCATATTTCATCAGCTATTGTTTAACACAATAGTTCCCCTCTCTGGTTTCATGGATCTTTTCTTGCTTCTCTGACTGGATTGTTAGCGTTTTGTCCAAGTTTCATTTTTTTCTTACATCCCCTTTTTTCTCCTCTAAGATTTTTACTTTTCATTTTATTTCATACTTCTTATGATATTGCTTCACCTTAATCGCTTATATTTATAAGGGAAAGAAAGTTTGTGCCCAGGGTGGGCATTGCTGGGGCAAAAAAATAAAAAAACACCCAGTGATTTTCAAACTTTAGTGTGTACTTGTTGAGCTAGATTTCAGCATCCCCCCCTCTCCACACACACACACAGTGCCTCTGATTCTTACCATTTGGAGCAGAGTGCAAGAGTTTGCATTTTAGCAAGTGACCTGAGGGTGTGAGCCTACAGTGGAAGATCATTCTTGGAGGAGCAGATCGTTGTGTCCAGCTGTTTCTGCATGGGCTGGCCATATTCTATGAAGGGTCTCTCAATCTCATACACAGACTCTACTAACCTAGGCTGCTAGGATCCCGGTAGCCTCCAGGGACTTGGCAAGGTCTTATTGTTAACCATGTGACTATCCTGTTGACTCCCTTGTTTTACGAGGGTGTCCTCGTGACCCTCTTTAGAGAGTCTCACTTCAGAGACCTCTCTCTCCTATCTCTCTAGAGATCTTTTCCAGTGTTAATAACTCCCAAACTGTGCAAGGGTGGACAAGAATCAGTCTCAGCTAGCAATTTAGGGAGGAGGCCGGGAAACCCCTAAGATTCTTAAGCAGAACCCCAGCTGACCCATTTACACCTCACATTGACCCCCCAGTCCTGGAGCCAGCATCAGCTTCTCACTTTTTACTCTGTTGCCTCAAGATTTCCTTGGGCGTGTAGAGCTCTTCTGCTGCTAACTTCCAGAAGTTTCTTGTTCTTCGTCGGAGTTCTGTTACTCTTCAGTCCCTACCCTACTTAAGCTCCCCTAACTGTCATTTGAGTTGGATTTCAAGAGGAAAAGGAGAGAAAAGAAAATGCTCATTCTGCTATCTTTACCCCAAAGTCTGTACCAGAACTATAAAAAGATTTGGTTTTGTATTAATTGCAGATAATTCTCAACCACTTGAATTTGTAAAGACAGATGTGGCCTCATTGTGACAATTCCACATTTATGGGCCGTTTCCTCCCCTGTTCTAAAGAAAGCCTCCTATATCAAAATAATGTTGCATTTTTATAAAACATATCTCCAATAATGACCCCCAAAATAAAATATGGAGACTCNCACTTTCCTGGCATCTCCTATGTCTGTTAATTAGAAACTGCCCTAAAGATGCAGAAGGCTATAAATCGGATCCATTTCCATATTCAACGTAACATATTCAAGTTGTCAGAATTTTTACAGTGCTTCTAATGAAGTGTTCAGCATAATGAATCGTACAATTATAACAAAATAGAGTTCTAATGAGCAATTATCATTCTGAGGAAGAACATTCCAGGGTTTTTTATTCTCCTTNGCTCAAAATGAAGCTTAACAAGTAGCTATGAAAAAATAAATTAATGAGGAGTGTTTGTAAGCGGCATAACACTCAATTAAAATGCCTCCTGCAGACCCAGTTCCCTGAATTTGTTAATGGCAGTATCATCTGAGAAAAATGGGTCAGCAGGTTTGGGTTCAGGAACCTTCCTGACCCGTGTGAACTTTCACATGTATGAGATNTGTNTGTTNGGTATGAATTAATGACTTCCTTATAATGGGTCTGAATTTGTGGTGTCAAGTGNCAATAACANGCTAAATGGGCCAGAGGCTCTGTGCCACGATCAAGGATCCAAGGGAAAAACCAGGGAAATAATTAATAATTTAGCATGTGTTATTCTGTGCTCTCAGAGTGACCTGTGAGTACATATATTCTGAATGAGGACAGTTGAAACTGAGAGGCTCTGAGTGAGGTGTCCACAGCTGCTCAGCAAATGTTGGAGCAGGAAGGCTGGCTGCAAATGCCAGCTTATCTTATACGAGGAGGCCGAGCTCCAAGGTTACCCCTTCCAGACCTTCTCATGCTCCTTTGTGTGCACAGCTAGTGCTCAATGCCTCTTTTCTGGAACCTGCTTTGCACAACTCCAGGGACACTGTGATTCCCCATTTCAGAGTCAAGAGCTGTGTGAAGTGAAGGTCCTGCCTTGCCCATCTGCTGCCTTCACTGGGGCAGTGAGGAAATGACCATTTATCTTGGTTGTAGTGTTTCTGCTGCAAGTAACAAAAGGACTCCAAGTTGGCCAGCTTGAGGGGAAAAATGTGATTAAAAAAAGAATCATTACACAGAGGAGATTCTGGTGTAGAAAAGCTTCAGGCTGGGTAAGTTTGGGACTTTGTAACGTTATCGAAACTATCATTCCTCCTATCTTCTGGCCCTGCCATCTGCAGAGTCCTGGCATGGCTTCATCATGTTTCCCAGGCCTGAAAGGTAGTGCCGCTGTTGGCAGTACTGTATGCATCTGGAGGAAGATGCCGTGGTGGTTTGAATGAGAATGGCCTCAATAGGCTTATAGGGAGTGGCTCTATTAGGAGGCATGGCCTTGTTGGAGTAGGTGTGGCCTATCTAGAGGAAGTGTGTCACTGGGGGTGGGCTTTGTGGTCTCAGATGCTCAAGCCAGGCCCAGTGTCTCTCTCTCTCTTCCTGCTGCCTGTGAATCCATATGTAGAACTCTGGGNTCCTTCGCCAGCACCAAGTCTGCCTGTGTACCACCATGCTTCCTTTTCCCACCATGATGACAATGGACTAAACCTCTGAACTGTAACCCAGCCCCAATTAAATGCTTTCCTTTATAAGAGTTGCTGTGATCATGGTGTCTCTTCATGGTAGCAGGACTCTAACTAACTAAGAGAGATGGTGTCATGGTTGAGATTTTAGATGCCCATTCCATGGCCCAATTGTCCNTGGCTTGGTTGCCAGTCCTGGGGCTCTGGGAAAATGTNGAGTCTTCAGGAGGTGGGGTATGATGGAAGAAAGCAAAGTCATTGCAGGCNTTCTCTCAAAGGGCACAGTGGGACATTAGCCCCTTCTTCAGTCGTTACTGCCTGGCTGCCATAATACAAACAGATCTCATCTCCCATACATGTATACCACTAAGTGCTGTGAATCACAGACCCGAAGGTGACAGGAACAGGATGGCAGGTATGGAGTCTATGAGGCTAAGCCCACCTTCACTCCTTTAAGGTGTTCATCCCAAGCATAGGGACAAAATGGTGACTAATATGAAGGGGAGCAGATGCTGGCACAGCTGCCCTTNGAAGTCCAGGAAACACTTCCAAGTCCCACCCCAACTCNACCCTGCCGCCAGCAGGCTGCTGTTCATGTCTCACTGGCTGAAACTGGATCACCCTTAAACCCATCCCTGACTAGGGCAAGGTTTTCATGAGCAGAGCCCACTGATTTGAGTTGCCTCCTGTCTTAGTTACTGTTCTATTGCTGTGAGGAGATGTCATGAACAAGACAACTTACAGTAAAAAGCATTTCATTGGGGGCTTCCTTACAGTTTCTCTCAGAGGGTCAGTCTGTGACCATCATGGCAGAGAGCACGACGGCAGGTAGGCGTGCTGTTGGAGAAGTAGCTGAGACCTCATATCTGATCAGCAGGTTGCAGGCAGAGAGAGACCAAGACTGGGCCTGGCATGGGTTTTTGAAACCTCAAAGCCCACTCCCGGTGACACCTCCTCCAACAAGGCCACACCTCCTAATCCTTCTGTAATAATTCCACTGACTGGTGACAAAGCATTCAAACATGAGCCTGCGAAGGCCATTCTCATTCAAGCCATCGCAGCTCCACCATCAAGTTAGGATCATGAGTGTGAATTTGAGAATTACATTTTGAGACCCTGTCTCCAATAAATGAATGACAGAAAGGACAAGCAAAAGAGAGCAGGGGTTTCAGTGGGTGGGAGCTGGGGGCAAGGGGTTCGGGCTTAATTATCAGTACCACGAAGCAGCAACAGGATTCATAACCCACAGGAAACTGGATATTTATCTGTTAATACTTGCGACCTGGGCATTAGCTGGTCAGAAGCAGCTGACGGTTGGACTCCACAGGCGCTGGTGACAATGCTCACAAGTGGTGGCTGTGATCCCTGCAGGCTAATTTCAGCATAATGAGTGACACTGTGGACTGGGAATGCTGCTTGGGTTCTCCCTGAAGCTCTGGGTCAGAGTTCTTCGGAAGGCTGACACATGATGCAACCTGGGATTCCTCTAGCATGTCACTTGCACTCTCAGCTTGTCATTTCCTCAAGTCTGTACTGTGGGCCACACAGATAGATGTATTTGGTTCCTCTGCNCTGTTCCTATGGAAACTGAGGATCAATGGGCTTCTCTGGTNAATGCAAAGTGCTTTAAGTTCTTGCAAAGAAAGACGTGCCTCTTACAAAACTGCAACCTTTCTAATTATGAGCCATTACTCTTCCACCAACTTCAGTCAACAGATACTCTGTTCCTCCTAATGCTGGCCTCCCACCTCGAGGTCTGCACATGGCCCTTGTAGTGGTTTGAATAGGAATGGCCTCCACAGATTCATGTGTTTGAATGCTTGGTCACCAGGGAGTGGCACAATTCGGAGGTGTGGCCTTGTAGGAGTAGGTGTGGCCTTGTTGGAGGAAGTATGTCACTTGGGGTGGGCTTTGAGGTTTCAAATACTCAAACCTGGCCCAGTGTCTCTCTCTTCTCGATGCCTGCTGATTGGAATGTAGAACTCTTGAGTCCTTCTCCAGCACATGTCTGCCTGCATGTCACCATGTCCTACCACGATGATAATGGACTAAACCTCTGAACTGTAAGCCAGCCCCAATTGAATGTTTTCCTTATAAGAGTTGCCATAGTCATGGTGGCTCTTCACAGCAATAGGAACCCTAACAAGACAGCCCTCACGGTAGTGAGGATCACATTCCTAATGAAGGTCATTCTGGAGGATCCTGGGTCAGCTTCCTTCCCATTGAACTTGCTGGTCTTCCTCTGTTGCTCTGTTCTAAGAGTCATTAAGCATCCCAGACCTCTGCATGGTAATTTAGCCTCTCTGCTCCTCTATTGTTTGCCCTTTCTCACTCTTACCATGCACTACTGTTNTTTTGTCTAAAGCCCATCTCTCTCTTTTTTNACCACCAAAACACCCATTCATTCTTTAAGATCCCTAGTCAAATTCAGTTCATAGAGCAGCCTTTCTTTATCCACTGTCCCTTCTGACCAATCAAAATTAATCAGTGTAAAGTTAAGGATGGTGGCTCATACATGTAATGTCATCACTTTGGAGAGTGAGGCAGGAGGAGTGATATGTTTGGTGCCAGTCTGGGCTGCATGGTGAGTGCCTGGCAAGCCTAGACTGCAAAGTAACACCTTGTCTCAAGCAATTTTTTTTTAAAAAGCAGGGATAGGGACATAGCTCAGCTTGTAGATTGTTTGCCTAGCATGAATGAAGCTGCGGGTTTGATCTTCAACACTGCATACCAGGTATGGAGGCACACGGTGGCCCAGGAGGTCCAGAAGTTTAAGATCATTTTCAGAAGTGAACTCAAGGCCAGCCTAGGGTACCCAAGAATTCATCTCCCACTCCAGTAAAAATAATTAAAAATAAAATAAAAAAGAAAGAAAAGAAAAGGAATTCTTTTCAATGGAACTTCCATCTTTGTTTCTACCTCTCTCTAATGCTCTGGCCACTGGCTCCTATAATAAAGGAACTCATATTTTCAGAACTTTCTGGGCCACAAAATTAGGCTCCTCCAGGATGGAGACCAGCTATGCCTTTTTCAAAGCCACTTCCTCTTCCTGAACACACAGGAAGATCCCATTTTCTAGATTTCCTTGTAGTTACAGCCTATGTGTCTGATTCCAACTAATGTAATGAGGGAGAGATGATGTAAACACCTTCCAGGACTGGTCNTTAAAGATATCCTGAATGACCTCCAGCTCTTGCTGTGCCTTGAGGATAGAGGCTAGCTCATAAAATGAAAAGATTCCTCCAGCACAGCTACCTAGGANNGCAGCAACCCANACTGAAAATCCTATGTATGAGAAATAACTATGATTATAGTATACCACTGACATTCTGGGATTGCTTGTTACTGCAGCACCGCCCGTCTTACTTGTCCTAGCACACTTGCTAATGTAGAAGAGACCATGCATTATGCATTTTTTAATTTACCCCTTCATCCTTTTCACTTAGTGAGTTTTATTAATACTTTCCAACCAGTGGTAAAGAACAAGCTAAATAGCTATTATAAAACCCGTGTGTTTTCCACCTAGGAAAAAATCCTCANAATTCCCTTGTGAGCAACATCTCTGTTTTCTGCAAACAAGAGATAAATTATTTAACAAGCATGCNTTTCCAATACTTGCTGGCAGCTGTTAGNCCTTCTTTGATCTGTCATGAATGACAGAAGCAAGAGATGGAGGGGAAAGTGGGGCGGGAAGAGCTGTCAAAGACAACAAGGCATTCTCCTTATAAAGGGCCCCTCTCCTCCAGGACATAGCTCGAGGGTCACTTCTTGGTCACCTGCTCTAGGAATACCACGCCTTCTTCAATGTCCTTTATCTTCACTGTTGACTTTAGGGAATGGTCCTCAAATTACAATTACTTCTTTGGTTTATTTAAGTTCTAGACAAGACTAGAAGTCCCATGGAGAAAAAGGCCACATCACCCCTGTCCATTGTCCAGATATCTAGCCTTATTTAGCTCATGCTCATGTGAGAAGTTAAGGTAAGAGGGGAATGGAAAGTAGCAGCGAGGCCACAGGTCTCANTTCAAAAGCCTCAAATCCCAGTACCCCGGAGACAGAGGCAGGCAGAGCTCTGCGTAGCCTGGTCTACACAGTGAGTTCCAGGTCAGCCAGGGCAACATAATGAGAGCCTGTGGAAAATAAAAAGCTACAACTATACAAAGTTAAATAGTCAGTATAAAATTATGTTCAGTAACATAGATTTAAGAAGGGACTGACCTGTCCNGTGCCGTGACTGACCTGTGCACTGTTGTTGCCAGAATCAGCTCTGTGTCCCATCGACTTCCATGTTTAAACAGTTGGTCCCCAGCTGGAGGCATTGCTTGGGGAGATTGTGAGGCATACTGAGGACACAGGGCCTTCCTGAAGCATAGGCCACTAAGAACAGACCTGGAGGGCTATGACCTGGTCCAGCTTCTGGCAGAAGTCCTGTTTCCCATCTTCCAGTGCAAGTGTGACCATCTTTAAGTTCCTTTCACTGCACTGTGGTGTGAGTCTGCCCCACACTTCGTGTCCTCCCCGCCATCATGATGGTCCCTGAACCATGAGTCCACATGGACCGCTCCTCCTTGAAGTTATTTCTGTCAGGTATTTAGTTACAGTGATGCAAAAAGGAACAAAGCATCCACACAGCATAGTTAAAACAAGATGATGTTGTCCTGGTAGGGGAAAGTCATCCTTAACTGGGGAAATCACCTAACTCTGTAAATANATACTATTAATCAAACTCACAAATTCATTAGTGTGCATTTCTCAAAAATATTGAATATGTGTCTAGAATGTATAGAACACTTTTCTGGAAGTTGCTGGAAATCCTAAGAGGTAGATGAGTTGTATTTCCACCGTAATTAGTTTTAACTGAAAACACAAAGAAAANTGGCCCCATCTACCCTCTGCCCCTGGAATTAGGTGCCTTGACCATCACCTTGACTGAGTCCTCTGGTGCACCTAACTTCAGACTCAAAGGCGATGGATGTATTCTGATCATAATCCCCATTCTCCGATCCCACTGCTGCCCTACCCACATCTCTGATCATTCTTCTCATGAAAGATATAGTACACTGTACATAGTTAACACTCAGNAGATGTGTGCTGTGTAATTAATAAGTACATTCACAGAGTTCACTTTTCTGGGTGTTCCCTGGTAAAGAACGAGTCTTGAAACCAGCAAGATGGCTTGGTGAGTACAGGTACTTACTGTGCCAGCCTGGGGACCTGAGTTCAAGTCCCAGGAGGGAGAACCAACTCCAAAAGCGGGCCTCTGGTCTCTGCATGCCCTCCCACCTCTCTCCCTCTCCTTCCTCCCTCCCTCTTTCCCCTCTTTCCCCCCTCCCCCTCAATGCATGCAATTTGAAAATCTTTTACGAGTATGTCTGTCTCCTTTATCCCACACTGAAACATCTTGTCAAAGTTCTCCAGGTTTTTGAGTCACAGATGAGTGGCACATCATGGTGTCCTCACAGCCACCAGGGCACTCTAGAGATGTTTCCAGATTCTCTTTCAGATTTGTCAAGATTGCCTGACCTTTTCACTCTATCCTAGAACACGAGCTGAGGAGGCTTCTGAACATCTTGGAACTTGAACTTGAGAATGTCCAGAAAAACAAATTGAATTTGTCTGTTGCTGTTTACAAAACAAGACAAAAAAAGGTGATTCACATGTGTTCCCTACAAGGCATACATTCATCTTGATGTCAAGTAAAACCAATTCTAAGTTCAGAAAACCTGGTTTCATGTTCTGGGTCTGTCCTTAATTAATTGAATGACCCAGGGAAAGGGTTTAATTTTTAACTCTCTGTATTTGACCAGCAAGCCATCAAAAGTCCCTTTCAGTTCTGAAACACCCACAGGGCATGTTTTTCTATACTAACTGTGTGGGTCCTGTTGAATAATGCATTGTACTATCTACTGTCAGGAAAAAATAATTTGTTGGTATGTCAGGTGTGGAGGAGTTCTGTGCTGTCATCAAAGCAAGGCAGAGCCCAGCCAAGCAGTTGTCAGCTGCCGATGAGAGCCCATGAAAATACTCAGAATGGCAAGAGGATTTGATGCTTCTTCGTTTCAGCATTGGATTTTTGTTTCTATAAAGATTTTGACTAACAAATAGGACGTTTATATCAGTAAGTCTTCCAGTATTAACTACGTTAAACATAGAGCAATTTTGAACAGAAACAGACTTGAATGTCTGGGCTTTGTTGCATGGTGATAATTCACNGGATAATCCACCTTTTTGTTCATGTTAGTCTGTAAGCCTACATCCCTGCACAGTGATTAGACGTACTAATCAATCCTTTGGATTGACTGCTCAGAAATTCTCACCACTGTACTGTAGAGACGGGCGTCTGAAGGAGACTTTCCCTTATGTCGCTCGAATATGTAACAGCACTTCCAAGTCCTTCATTAAACAACCATCTAGCTATCAAGGTCGTAGAAGAGAATGAGCTGGGCTGCTCAATCAATCTTGTAACGATAGGCTTTTTAAGCAATGACTGCTGCCNTCATCACCTCTTCTGCTAACATGGCGTGGAGTGGGCTGGGGTGGAATCATCTCCCAGTTTCAATTCTGTCAAGCACGAAGTTGCTTCTGTGGATTCCNCANTGAGAATGTAAAGATTTAAAGTGGCAGCTTTGGAGTACAGACTTCAGGAAGAAGGCTGGCAGTAGCCTAGGACGGTCTGTCTTCTGATCCCGTGTGGATGGCCATCCCATGTTCATGTCCTGAAGGGGCTGGAGCTAGACACACAATCCCTCTCCCCCACTCCCCCGTTAATCTGCTTTGTCAATTCTATCCTTCTTCGAGCCCCAGTCCTGAAACAGGTCATGATGCTAGTCCAGCCTGTGGAGAAACGGCCCCTCTTCCACCCACACCCACCAGGCCAAATGATCAGACGTCAATTACTCGGCTGAGTGAGGACAAAATAATTGAACTGGCGTGTGTCATTGGCATGGTTTCTCTAGCTTTGGGCTGGCATTTATCTAACCCTGCAGCAGCAAGCAGATTCCTTATGAGCAGTTGTTAATTTGAATGGGTTTGTTTCCTTTACTGGGTTGACAATTCAACCTATTGCATTTAAAAATAATTTTCATAGTTTCATCCTCAGGACAGAGATGGNGCAGGCTGAGGGAGAGGGTGGCAGAGGTCAGGCACTGGGTTTTCTAAGGCAGGGCTTTTCTAAGGCTGTTAGTCCACAAAGCTCCTGAAATTTCACAGCGATGTTTCAAGGGAATCTCACCATCTGCCGGGGGCTCGGTATGCGAATTCCTCAGCAGTGCNGCCCATGTTTTCAGGAGACAGAATCTGGCAATGGCTGCTGTTCCTGTGTTTTTCACATGGTGAGGGATGTAGTTATTCTTCTTCCAGTGTAGGTGAGAGATGTGCCAGTGGGTGCCCATCATTGCTGAGGAGGCCACTTATACCCAAATGTGACGATGACATGAGGAGGGCCGGCCATGTCGACTTTGGCCTCCTCCACCTCATCTGCAATATCAACCCCAATTCTTCCCTATGCCTCTATCTACAGAAAATCGTACTTTAATCTTTTCTTTTATTATTATTATTATTATTATTATTATTATTATTATTATTATTACATTTATTTATTGTTGGCATGTGCCATGGCACATGTGTGGGGGTCAAGGACAACTTGTGGAAAGCAATTCTCTCTTTCCACTATGTGGGTCCTGGGGATAGAACTTAGGTCACCAGGTTTAGCAACAAGCACTCCACTTGGTGACCGTCTTTCTGCCCCTCACCCCACACAAACACACATGTTCACGGATGCATGCACACATACATGCATATACATATGCTATACACACACATATATATAATGAGTATGTGTGTACATGTGCATGCATGTTCTTATGTGTTGTGTGTGTGTGTATGTATGTATGTGGAGGCCCAAAGTTGATATCAGGTGATAGATTAACTCACCAACTCCTGATAGTCTAGGTAACCTGATATTACAGATGTCAGCCGCACAGCTAAACTTTAAATGGATTCTAGGGATTCAAACCCTTCATGCTTGCANGAGAGGGGCGTTATCCACTTGGTCCCCAGGAAATGGTATTTCNATAGGGCTTAATGTGTTCCAGGAACGACCTCAGTGGCTTAGCATGCATTAGTTCCTTTACCCTCAGGGCCATCCTTTGGTAAAGCTGAGGCAGTTGAGATGCAGGGCACTTCAGTTACAGGTCCAATATCATAGCTGGTTAACGGCACAGTCAGAGTCAGCCCAACTTCTCTGACTTCAGTGTCAAGCTCTTCGCCGTTTCACAAACTGCCTACTGGTGAGTAGAGACTGAATTCCAGCTTCACGGTGTACCGGAACTGCTCCTCGTATAAAAGTTCCATTCACAGTTGCCCCTCAGTATCCAAAGAGAATCGATTTCAGAACCAACCCCATAAATAGCTAACTCGGCAGCTCAAG
Organism: Neotoma lepida; assembly: GCA_001675575.1. Lineage (NCBI taxonomy): Eukaryota > Metazoa > Chordata > Mammalia > Rodentia > Cricetidae > Neotoma > Neotoma lepida. The sequence goes on along the minus strand of LZPO01027493.1, from coordinate 128,917 downwards.
TCCCTCTTACAAAATAGCATGGAAGCTGAGTGGGTGTATGTACACACCTGTAACCCCAGTACATGGAAAACTAGGGCAAGAGGACCATGAGCTCAAGGCCAGCCTGAAAAGTGGGACCCTATCCCAAAAACATTATCATGAGAATTCCTTCCCTGGGGAGACACAAACAATGTCTACCTTTTCCTCCTACGTCATAAGGATAAACCCCAGAACAACTCTGCTGAAGTTCACCGTGAGCAAACAATCGGTTTATTGGGTTTACTTACAGAGCATGGGTGAGGAGTTACAGACAGGAGTCACACTGGAAAGTCTGCATGCAGTGTGCGTGATGGCTTCTCTACACCCCCCTAGTTGGAGCCTACTTCATGTAACCTCCCCCAGTCTATATACCCTAGCACCTCCCAAGACTTGCAGGCCACAATGCAATTAGGGAAGAATTACATACAAATGGCTGGTGGTTTTTGTGACTAGACTCTCAGGTGAGAGTCCAGTGACCTTTCTCACCTCCTTCTATAAGCAAGTGTCAACAGTCCACTGGCCTGATAGGGACGGACTCTTGCAAGCAGGCACAGCTGTTCAGATGAACATGGAAGCTGTTTTGCTTGGAGGACTGCATTCTACAATATCTATGTGGTATTTACTTACATGCAAGCTGCCTGCTTGCAAACACCCCCCAACATCTTTTAACTCATTTGTAGATTACTTATAATACTTAATATACCATAAATACCATATAAATAGTCCTAACAGTATACTGTTCAGGAAATAGTGACAAAAATATGTGCATNTGTCTGGTATGCACACAATTCTTTTTCTGAATAATTTTTTTTCTGTGTTTGGTGGAATCCAAACACAGAACCTAGAGAAAGGAGGCCTAGGCTGTGTCAGTCTTGAGCATCCTTATCTGTGAGCTTGGAAGCTGCTGTCCGCCAGCTTTCCTTTACTCTAACAGACTACCTCAGATAATAAGCTTATAAGAAAGAAAGGTCTGTTTGGGCTCATGGTTTTGGAGATTTCAGCCTACAGTTAGGGTGTTGCTTTTCTGAGTCTGTGAAAAGGCAATGTGTCATCACCGTCATCCCTGGGGATGGGAAACAGAACAAAGCCATTTACCTTATGGTCTAGAGCAACAGTTCTCANCCTGTGGGTTGAGACCTCTTTGGCAGGGGTGGGAGTGGGTGGGAAGGGTGTCGAATGACCCTGTCACAAGGTCGCATATCAGATACCCTGCATATTAGATATTTACATTACAATTCATAACAGTAGCAAAATTACAGTCATGAAGTCATAACAAAAATTTTATTGGGGGTCACCACAACGTGAAGNACTGTATTAAAGGGTTGCAGCATTATGAAGATTGAGAACCACTGTCCTGGAGGAAAGAGAGAATGGAACAGACCAGAATCACACAACCTCCTTCAAGGGCACACCACAGTGACCCAAACCTTCCCACCAGGCTCCACCATCTCCCAACAGCACCATAGGTTGGGGGATTGGGACTTTTAACTTGGCCTNTTGGGAANACATCCCACATGCAAATTATAGCCTGTGCACACTTGATCTAGTCCTCAATATCCACTTCCTGCCGCCTGCCTAGGCCTTCTCTTAGCTGCTTCTCTGGGAACCACATCTTCATGTAGGTGTAAGCTGCACCCTTATCAACTCAAGGGAGAATTCATCCTTCTTCTGATTCCTAGCTCCTGAGTAGAAAGATGTCTTTATCTCCTTTGTCATGTGAGCTGCCCCCATGGGTTTCCTAATCAGATTGCTAGGAGACACTGGTCCCCTCATCTCTCCTGGGGCCAGACTTATAGGCTTCTTCTCTTGCTCAGAATTTTTCCTTTCATGCAATCTCTTCCTTTACCCTTTGCCTGCTCAAACATAATAAAAAGAAGCTCGGACGCTGACTCTTCAATATTGTTAATGCTTCCTGAGGGCCACGAATCACAGACTAAGCCCAGTTGTCTCTATGCTTCTGGGTCTCCTTTGTCCCATTTCCATCTGTGACCTAGATGCACTGTGGTCTTCTGTAAAGGTAAATAAATGCTGATTATATCGAGAGGCATCTCAAAATGAGATTCAGGCATCGTCACAAGTATACTGTGTCATTGTCAACATTAAAGAAATCCAAGATCTCTGTCCAAGAACCACAGGCAGGAACTTGGAGTTTCCAGATCCTTGAAATAGTAAGCCTTACTGAATTCAAACAAGTAGATTAGAAAGCATTTAAAGAAGTGTATGTATGTCTGCAGGGCAGTCTAAACTTTCTATAGATACATTAGATAATATGTACATAGATATATAGATAATGCTGACCTCATCATTCCCCACTTGTACCCGTTCATCGCTGTGGTAGTTTCAATAAGAATGCCCCCCCCAACCCGTCCCCAGCTCATCGATTTGAATGCTTGGTCATTAGGAAGTGGTGCTACTTGACAGGAATTAGAAGGTGTGGCCTTGTTGGAGGAAGTGTGTAATTGGGGGTGGACTTTGGGNTTTCAAATGCTTAAGCCAGGCTGAATGTTTCTCTCTGCCTGCTGCCTGCAGACCCAGATGTAGATATCTCAACTACTCTCCAGTACCATGTCTGCCTGCATGCCGCCATGCTTCCGGCCATGAATGGACTTTACCTATGAACTGTAAGCCAGCCCCAATTAAATGCTTTCCTTTATAAGAGTTGCATNGTCATGATGTCTCTTTACAGCAATAGAACATTGACTAAGACAATCCCCAAGTCTTTGCAGCAGCTAGNAACTTTGAGTGCTCTTGGGCACTTATATCCCATAAACAGATCCTGCAACTGTGACTCTAAAATAAGCTCTAGATCAGTGGTGCTCAATTTGTGGGTCATGACTTCTTGGGGGGGTTGAAAAACCTTTTCACAGGGTTCGCCTAAGGACATCCAAAAACATAGATGTTTACATTACAATTTACATTACAATTTATAACAGTAACAAAATTACAGTTATGAAGTAACAGTGAAAATAAGGGTCACCACAACATGAGGAACTATATTAAAGGGTTGCAGCATTAGGAATGTTGAGAACCACTGCTCTAGGTTTTTGTATTCATCTGCATCTTTCCTCTCTGCCTCCCTACTGTGTGTCTTCATCATCTTCACCTGTGTTACACACCAGCCTCCAACCAGNGTCCTATTTGTAACAGTTTTCCCAAAGGTTAAAGACTTCTATGTTGGAGGAAAACGTCTTAAGTCATAGGATGTAAAGGGAAGTGAAACAACAAGATATTTTAAGACAAGATGTTTACAAGGAGGTGAAACAGCAGAAAGTTTTAGGGGTATGTAAAACACTCCATTTTGCTCAGAAGCTCCTTTAAGACAGCAAGTAAATAATTCAAAACAGGAAGTCCCTGAAACTGATCAGATTCACTAGGCTCCTCCTTCCTCAAGAGTTTATAAGCAGTAAAGACTGTTGAGAGTCATTCTCAGATCAGCTCATCTGCACAGAAGATTCTGAGACAAGACCAGCTGCTTGGGAGAAGCTGGGACCAGAGGAGTGGCCTGGAAGAAGCAGGGACNAGATGAGCTGTCTAGAGGAAACAAAGACCAACAGAGAGGCCTGGNAAAGGCTCAGACCAACTGAGCTACTGGAAAAGGACACTTTCAAAACTGNTAAGCTGACTGATGGCTATACAATGTGCTTCGGGTCCCAAGATTTTGTGAGCTGTCACCTATGCTGGGGTGGGCTTTGGTGATACAGCTGTCTTTAAGTCATTTATGCTCCTCTTAGTAACCCCTGACCCATATTCCTGTAAGTAACCCCAATAAAACTCCTGGGAACTTGGTGGTATCCGTACTCCTGACTGTTGTGGGCTCACAGTCTAGGGTGAGTAGATAGATGTGTGNATTGTGTCTCCCCAGGAAGTCTGTCACANAGCAGGTCCCTTATTCTACTTTGTCTCTCTACTCAACATTCTCCACTTAAGAAAGTTATCTTTTAGGAATATAGTGGATCCCATGACCAACCTCTTTAAGCTTTCCTAGTAAATAGCTTCCTGTCACCCATAAAATGAAAGCCAAACAAACCCCTTAGGATAACTTACAGAACTTGGCCATTCTGGACTTGGGCAATGTTTGTGACCTTATCAAGGCCAGGCTCTTGGTCCCACATNCCATTCCCAGGAGCTCTTGTCTTTTGGTTGTTCTCATCTCTGGGCTCCTGGGTTTGCTCTGTTCCCTCTGCTGGAAGACTCTTCCTCANATATCTGTATGTTTGAGTCCTTCTCTTCAGTCAGACATCAACTCAGATGTCACCTCAAAAAACATCCTTCTATATCTTAGAAAAATGCATTTTCCACAAGTGTTACATCATACAACTTCTCCTGCAGTTTTGAATGGCTTTGCCACTGAACACAATCGAGAAACATCTCTCCTTCCACCCCATGCCTGCCACCACCCCTTTAGGCTAGGACTATAGGTTTTTTTTTGTCTTCTCCCAGCTTTGGATAACAGTGGGGAGTCCCTCAAGGTACGTTCTGTAATTATAGGGGTTCTATGCTTAGCTTTGAGAAGAACCTGATGCTTGGCTTTCATTTCTAAGTAGGTCATGGCAGCTAACGGGTCCTGAAATGATCAGGGATTGAAAGCAAATTCTCTTACGTTCTTAGATTCTAGAAATCGCGTGAACGTGGGTCTACTTCTCTGTGGATTAGCCTCTGTCTAAGGCACAGCTGGTAACAATCAGTCATGGCATTCTCCGTTCGGAAGACTTTCCTTCTCACTAATGCAGGATGGTTCCTTGCTCACAGTGGTGAGTTCTGAGTTTGTCTGTGACCCTGCCATGAATGTAGCTAAAGAGCATAGTAATCTCAAAGGCCTTCTGGCCACCTGTATCTCTCATGCCATGGGTGGCAGCTGAGACTAGAAGAGACCATATGTCTACTGCCCTGCCACACAGTGTGCAGGGCTGATGTGGACTCTAAGGCCTAACCCCAGAATCCCCTCTCTCCTCTATACCTCAGTACTGTGGACTTCACTGAGAGCCACCTCTCTTCTGCTAGAGCCCAGACAATGCTCTCATTCTTGCTGCTGACAGATGTTTAAATGTCCACCCTCAAATACCCTGGACTCCCTCACAAGGTTTTCTTTGTGCTGTAGAACATCAAAGGGCCCAGCTTCAATAGCCTCTGCTTTTGTGACTAAAATCACTTCAATCCCCTGTTCTCATTCATAAACCAATAAGACCAGGAACTGGGCTCCACACCTCAGACTATAAACACACACATAANGAAGTCGAGAAGTTAAAAAAATTCCTCTCTGAGTGAATGCACTGGGGGTGGGGAACAAGAAGTAAATATTTACAAAGAACAGATAGACTAGAATCTTGGAAAACCGTGTAATTCAAGGAGGCAATTTGAGATTTCTATATGAAACAAAAGACTGGATTTTCTTTTCCCAGGAAGTTCATCCCAATGTTGGGAGCNAGCCAAAGACTTTACTAGTCAGTTGCCTCTTTTCTAGTTTCAGAACTCACCTGGATTTGGTTTGATTATATAAGGAAAAGAGAGGAGAGACGTTGAGCTGAATAACGAGTCATGTCACTGCTCTTATCTGAGAGTATACTGAGTGGTGGTT
>LZPO01027493.1:60910-71642 GCA_001675575.1 Neotoma lepida | reverse complement strand
TATGTGTTTACATAGCACATGCATACACTCACATCCCCTTAACTCTTAAAATAATGTGCTTGCCATCTCCAGGAAGGCTAGGTGTTGTGGAATATTTGTTTAACTCTGCAAAGATGTGTTGCATTTGTTNATGNTACAAAATGATTGTTTATCATGTAAAGATGTGTTGCATTTGTTTATGTTGCAGAATAATTGTTTATCATGTAAAGATGTGTTGCATTAGTTTAACTATGTAAAGATGTACTGCTGTTTTTACCTTGCCTGCCTAAGGCACCTGATTGGTCTAATAAAAAGCTGAATGGCCAATAGTGAGGAAGGAGGTATAGGTGGAACTTCTGGGCAGGGAGAGTAAGTAGGAGGAGGAATTTAGACTCGGGGGGGTTGGGAGAAAAGAAACAGGGAGACACCAGGGGCCACCCAGCCAGACACAGAAACAGCAGGAAAGTAGGACATACAGAGTGAAAGAAAGGTAAAAAGCCCCAAGGCAAAATGTAGATGAAGAGAAACAGGTTAAATTAAGTTACAAGAGCTGGTGGGACAAGCCTAAGCTAAGGCTGAGCATTCATGATTAATAATAAGTCTCCATGTCTTTATTTAGGAGCTGATTGGTGGCCCAAAGAAAATTCTAACTACAGCAGCTAGGCGAGGGCACCTCGGCCAGTGGGTTCTACGATGGAGAAAAGAATTCGTGCTTGTTAAGTCCTTCCTAGAATCCTCGGATATCATTAAAGCCAGAGAGTTTAAACTGAATGTGACTGTTAACCAGGAAAGAGGAGGGAGATGCNGGGCGCAGGCAGTCCACTTAGGAACTGGCACAGGCCAGCAGCCCTGCCCAAAGAAGGCCTGAGTACATGCTACAAAGAAGTAAAACTCACCTTCCTTCTTGCGTCTCAAAATGCATCACCGCTGGTGTGTGTGTGTGTGTGTGTGTGTGTGTGTGTGTGTGTATGTATCTTGCACACAAGCTCATGTAGGCTGAAATAAATGATCGTTCAATTCCCTCTGGGCTCATAAACAAGTGTATATTTACAGGAAAAGAAAAAGTGGTTTCCCTTGGCACCCAGTATTGACGAAATGAGCTCTTCAGAGTGCACCATTGATCAGCTTCCTGGCAGCTCCCAAGCCAGAGGTCAGAGGCACAGAGGGAAGGAAATGCNGGGACAGCCCAGTTGAACCTGGTCTCCAGTAGGGCACATCCTCTTTGGACTCCCCAAGGTGAGGAAGTAGAATCCCATTGGTTAGCTGCTTGTACTTATCCCCANTGTCCTCAAAGGANCCTGTACAGGTCCTCCCCGTCATCCTATTCTCCAGAACACTGAGCCCCAGGTAGGCCTGGGTTTCCATGGAACAAGTGGCAGCTAAACTGAACTCAGGCTTTCTGGTTCAGTGTGGCTAAGGCAAACCACAGTGAGAACCGAGGGTCGAGAGGCAAGAAGTGATTTCCAGACTTGCCCTATGGTGGCTGTGGGACAAATGCCCTGTTCTTATACTATGATTAGTGACCAACCCGCTCTTGTGTTAAAATCCACCAGCAAGGGGATAATGNTNTTACCTTTCAGTCCTGCTAAGCCTGCATCTATATTTCACAGCCGTGGAAACTGAGGCTCTAAGAGCTAAAACGACAGACCAAAGTCACCTCACTCAGAAGTGACTTAAACTTCACTGCTCCCTCCAAAAATGGGTCCATGGACCTCAGAGACACATCAACCTCATGAAGATTAAAAAAAGACAAAATGGAGACAAACAGAACGTCTCATATATCTAAGAAGGTATAGATTCCTTCTTAGCAAGGATGGGTGGGTATACCCCTGCAAAGCTGAAGTTGCCTGGTCCCACCACACACTCATCTCCATTCCCCTAGTAGAACAACTTGATAGAAAGAACGCCCTGTCCTACAGCTGTGAAACCAACACTGATTTCCTAGGATAAGCACTAAATTGAAATAGTTTTGTTCTGGTGTGTGTGTGTGTGTGTGTGTGTATCATATGCATGTGTATGTGTGTGTTATATGCATGTGTGTGCTGTGTGCATATGTGTGTGTGTTATATGCATATGTGTATATGTGTACATTATATGCATATATGTGTGTTATATNTGTATGTGCAGATGTGTCCACCTATGCCTGCACTTGCAGGGAGGCCAGAGGAGGACATTGAGTGTCCTGCTCAATCACTCCTTGCCTTATTCCCTTGAATCAGGGTCTTTCATCAAACCTAGACTAAGCCAGTGGCCAGCAATCCCCCAATAGAGTGAGTTTCTTTGAAGGACTCCCTGAATCCCACCTGTTTCACAGACAACTAACCTTGATGTGTGATTTAACTTTTCTTGTCCCTCAGTGTAGGACACAGTTACTATCAGACCCCAGTCCACCCAGAAGCGTGGTATTTTTAGCCTTTCTTTAAAGTTACAGTTATCTCAACTTCCCTGGTAGCCTCTGGTCAAAAAGTAAAAGTGTGGCCCTCACCGAGCAAGGAGCACTGTGTATCTGCAGTCTCCCTGCTTCAAGGTGGCAGCCCCTCGGAGGCCTCTCTGGATGCCTGGGAAGCCAGCCAGTTCAANGGCAGGAACTCCAAACAGGGGCACCAGGCCTCCAAGCTGTGCACAGGGCAGATTTATATCATGTAAATGGTTATTCTAATAAGGAGGTCGGTACATTAGCTGAAACTCAGGGGCANGCAAAAATGTATTAGGTAATTTATAGTCCTATGAGTTTCCTGTGGCGAAGGCAGCTAGAGAAACATTTCCAAATGGATGTCATTTTAATTTTCAATCTAAAAGGGATTATTGCAGTGGCCCCAGTTTCCCCCTTTCCAATACTGCATCCTATCTTCAAGAACAGGACGCTACAGCACTATGATGATCTTCTTTCTGTCCCAACAGACACCGGCTTTGAGATGTGTTTGTGACAATATCAATTACAGCAATACAAACAATCCAGTTTACCCAGACAAAGAAAAACTGCTGTGGTTAATACGGCTGGTGGCGTCTGCTGGTGGAGAGTACCAACAGAGGATGCCTGAGAACCTTCTGTGCTCAGTTGTGCACACAGGNNNGTCTCCATCAATAGGCCTGGTGTTGGCTTTTCCCAGAACCTGTGGGCCAGTCAGAAGATGCTGTTCCTCTGGCCCATCACCTGTGGATGGTTCCTGGGGAACAGAGGGCCAGCTGAGTTTCAGTCCCTAAGGCTTCTTCGGGCCAGATCCTTTGAGGTACACACGTGTGTCCCTCTCTCTTGCTTCTCCATAGAGATAAAGAACATAAGGAGTAGACTCAGGCTATACTACGGGTATGTGAATGGAGAAAGATCTTCAAAATTGCATCTTGGAAGATATTTAAATATTTAAATTCTTCTTTAGATAGAAAATGTTCAGGATATAATGTTAAGTAGGAAAAATAGGCTAGGGACAGCAAGCTGGTCAGGGCACCTGCTGCCAAGACTCACAAATGGAGTTTGAATCCTGAGACTCATTTGGTGGAAGGAAAGGACTAACTCTTATTAGTTGACCTCTGACCTCTGCTTGCACTTCATGGCACTCATGTGCCCACACACATACACACAAACCATGAAAAAATAAAATGTCAAAAAGAAAAGAAAACTAAGTTCTAAAGCAAAAAATATGGTATGACCCAACTTTATGCACAAATTAGCAAGTATTAATAAAATGAAGTAGACAAGATGTTGTTAGCTCTTATGACTTCTANGCAACTAGAGCTGACTATGTTTACACTAACAGGTATTCACATTTAAATTTATTCATCAATGAATATGAATTATTAGTATAATAACAAAAATTAGAAATAACAAAGAAATGTGTATAACCCCACCTGGGTTTCCACANGAAATTGTATTACTTACTTTTTTGTTGCTGGTATAAAACACCATACCAAGGTAACTTCTAGAAGGAGGGGTTTCTTTGGGCTTAAGTTTTCCGAGGATAANAGTCCATCATGGTGAGGAAGCATGGCATGGAGCAGCAGGCTGGAGCAGGATGCTGAGGGCTCATATTTTTAACTAAAAGCACAAAGAAGAGAAAGCAAACTCAAAATGGCCCCAGTCTTTAAACTCTCAAAGCCCACCTCCAGTAGACACACTTCCTCCAATAAGGCCACACCTCCGAAGCCTTCCCAAACAGTCTCACTAACTGAGACTATGGGAGGAATCTCACTGAAACTAACACAGAAATAATGCCACAGTGTCACTATTTCTCTGGTCTCCCCACCCCCAGACAGGGTTTCTCTGTGTAGCCTTGGCTTTCCTGGAACTTGCTCTGTAGACCAGGCTCACCTTGAACTCACAGAGATCCACCTGCCTCTGCTTCCCAAGGGCTGGGATTTTGATACAAAATCTTCTCGGTCAAGGCTCAACAGGAAGTTAAAACAAGACAGCATCGAACTGATTCTGGAAGGTTGTGATCTCCTGGAAGACAGACCAAGAATCTATGGGGGCTTTGTGAAGGAGAATACAAATTAAAGCAGGGGATGAGCGTCCAAAGTTCACCTCCAGTAGCCTTTAGCATTTGACCTTGAAAAAATTATTTAACCCCTGTGACAATTTCTCTCTTTTTAAAATATGGGTTAACCATTCATATCCTAAAGGCTACTATGTGCACAGATGAACTCCAGAACCCAAAGTACATAGTATGACTGCTAGCATTCTCTTGGTGCATAATAATTTCAGCAAAATACCTCATGAATCCCTTAGCCCACTGGTTCACACATATTGGGGACTGAGTAAGTGTTACAAGCAGTGCGTGTGCATTAGACCTAGCGGATGCCTGGTTCACTGGTTAGTTTTTTGTTTGTTTGGTTGGTTTTGTTTTGTTTTTGTTATTTATCAACTTGGCATAAGCTGGAGTCGAGGAACCTCAACTGGGGAATTGTGTTCATCAGACTGGCCCATAGGCAAGTCTGTGGGCCATTTTCTTGATTGATGATTCATGTGAGAGGGCCCTGATCATTGTTGGGCAGTGCCACCCCTGGGCAAGGAGTCCTAGGTAGTAAAAGAAAGCAGGTTGAGCGAATCATGATGAACAAGCCAGTAAACAGCATTCCTCCACGGTCTCTGTTTCAGTTACTGACTCCAGGTTGCAGCCTGGAGTTCCAGTTCCTGCCTTCAGTTTCCCTCAGTGATAGATTGTGACCTCTGAGTTATAAGATAAAATAGACCCTCTCCTCCCCTGGTTGCTTTTGGTCAGTGCTTTATCACTGCAAGAGATAGCAAACTAGGGCACCAGCCTATCTTATCTTAGGAAATCTAAAATAATCNACAGCTCAAAAAGTCCCATAGGAATTGCTTCATTAACACAGACCCTAAGTTGTGTTAGGGGCACAGAAACTCACTACCATGGAATGGCTTGATGTGTGTCCTGATGTATTCAGGTTCAGTTTTTAGGGTTCTTCACTAATCCTGGCTAGACNTTCAAGGCATGCTTCTCTCTTAACAGGAATGAGAACTCAGAGATGCTGGACAATTGGTTATGAAGGCCAGAGACCATCAAGAATAGTAACAATGGCAAACACACAGCATTCACTAGTTCTATGTAGTATACTAAGACCAACCCATTTAACACATGGGGCCCTGAAAAAGAAACAAGCTCTGTGATGTTCATTGGGAAAAGGACTTTTGTAGTTTCTAAATGATCTGGCCTACTTCTCTGTCAAGTCTCAGAACCTGAAGGGTACCTGTTACAGTTTGAATCTGAACTGTCTCTAACAGGCATGTGGTCTCAACATTTGTTTCCAGGAAGTTGCAATATTTTAGAAGCTATGGAGCCATAGGCGGTAGGACCTACATGATGGAAGCAGGTCATTTGAAGCAGTCTTTTGAAGGCTACAAGTCCAGACACTTGTTCCAGGGGCTTTGATGTGAATGGCCTAGAGGACACACTGCCACTGTCACAGACGCCGACACACCTTCCCTGTTGGCCTGAGACCCTCTGAAACTGTGACCCAACACAGACTCCTTAAACTGCTTCTTTGGTATATTTTGTGAGACCAATAAGAAAGATAACTAATATAGCATTTATCGTATGGGGTCAGGTAACCTTACAGGACAAGACACCAAAAGTGAGACATACTCTTNAGAGCTCTGATGTGGCGTTTCTAGTTTATCAGTTTCCTGGCTAGTGTTTCAGTTCCTTCCCTGCTTCTCAGAGAAGCCCAGACCTGGTATGTTTCACATCTTCTTTGTTTTTCTCTCCCTTTTTCCTGGTCATTTTGAAAACATCAGCTCATCTGGGAAAATGTTTAGCACTGAAGGGCCTCAACTCAGGCTGTTTCCCAACTCTTTCAACAAATTATCAATGGGACAGATGCCTTCTCCAGGTAGGGCTGTGGCAGTGTTGGCCAGGGTGGGTTTTCTGAGAAAGAACCTAGATGACAGAATAGCCCTCCCACCTGCTTGCAGTGTTCCCAAGAGGTGTATGGAATTCTGTATTATAGATAATGTGCTTCCTTGTGCTGAGGGACCCCAAACTGCTTAACCACAGGGTCCCACAAACCGGGATCCACCCCTGATGACCAAGCAAATCCAGTGAGAGATCCAAAGGGCAAATGGAACAGAGGCTCTGGGGTCTTGACTACCCCCAGAAGTTTCTTATCTCTATGAAAAAGTTTGGTGTTGTGGTCTGGAATTTTCCGTGTACAAACCACATCATACTAAGAAGTGTATTATTTTAAATTTTGATTATTTCTTAACGGTTAACTCTGAACAAATCTACAGAGGTTCACCCATCCTTGAGCCATCCCAAATGATATAATGACAGAAACGGAGCTTCGTGAAATAGCCTGGGGCTAGAAGTGCAGCTCGGAGGCGGTGGGCATGATAGGCATGTGGAAGTTCAAGTCCCAGAGCTGAAAAAATAAACCAGTGAACCAGTAACAGTAGTGAGCAAGAAACAGCATCACCCTGGGTAGCACTGAAGAAAGCTCAAGAGCAGAAAGAATGAACACAAGTCCTCATGGCTTAGTGCCCTCGGCCAGAAGTTACAAGGCCACCCCAGAACTCCTTAAAGTGGGATTTCAGTGTGGTGAGCTGTTCAAATCACTACCGGTCACCCTGTGGATGACACTGCTACATGTGGTGGTATTTTGTGTGTGTTCTTCACAAGTTTGCCTGAAGATCAGAGGATAGAACAAGCCACTAGATTAAACATAGAGGCCAGGCAGTGATGGCACACACCTTTAATCCTAGCACTCCGGAGGCAGAGCTCTATCTGGAGCTCTGTGAGTTCAAAGCCACCCTGGACTACAGGAGATTGATCCAGTCTAGGAGAGAAAACAGAGCCAGGCAGTGGTGGCACACACCTTTAATCCCAGTACTTGGGAATCACACGCCTTTAATCCCAGCACTAGGAAGGCTGAGACAGGAAGTGATATGGCTGGGCAGGGAAAGGAATATAAGGCAGGAGGAGACAGGAGTTCAGGGCCCTTTCATCTGAGAACTCAGAGGCTTTCAGTCAGAGGATTTGTGGAGACAGGATCTCACCTCCCTTTTGGCCTGAGGATTCAGTAGTGGTGAGAAGTTTCTCTAGGGGCTTGTTCCCTTGTCTCTCTGATCTTTCAGCATTTACCTCAATATCTGGCTCCAAGTTTTTATTATAAGACCTTTAGGATTTGTGCAACAGCTGTGCCTGTGTGTGTTAGTANATATGATGGACTGGTAGATATCTTACTATAACAAACAAGCCCGAGAGGATATCGCAACCCACAATTCCTCTATCTCCATGTTGACGGTCACTTCACACACAGCCTTTGCAGTGCTCTGAGGAACCTCCAGCATGTCTTTTAGCCTCTTAGCTATTTGCACTAACATGGAGGCCTAGTCAGAAAAAGCAAGGCAAAATTTGTATTTTCAGTATGATTATTATAACTGCTCTTTTTGTGGACTCCAAGAAGAAAACTAGTAAAAATACCAACAGATTGCAATCTATAAATGCTAGCAGAAGTTGTATTAGAATTGTGTGGGTTTTTTATTTTGTTTGGTTTTTTGGTTTTTTTTAAACCTCTAAGAAGTCTTCAATGTAGAGATACTGGTTTGTTTTTGTTTGTTTTTAACGTGTCTATTTTCAGTGTTGAGATCAAAGCCAGGGAGGGTCTCACACACTGTAAGCTCAACCCCATGTATTGTACTATAATACAAAAGGCTCTCATAAACTGTCATGACATTTTGTTAGTGGTGTCGTCTCCAGCATTTGGCCTACTGGAAAGCAGTCTNAACTGAATAATCCATAAGTCAGAGCGAGACTACAGGATTTCCCACTAGCATAGAGTGGAACCAGGAGAAGCTGGAAGTCCATACAACAGCAGACAGTTGTCCTTAGATNGTGNTGCTGTTCCTCTGTGTCATGACTTGCCCTGCCTGTTGGCATGAGTGCTGTACAAAGATTAAAATCTGGAGACAAATCACGATGTAATTTAAAATGGAAATTCGCTTCTAAAAATGAATATTAATTTGCCTAAAATTAATTTTAAACTTAATTTAGTTTAGTTTTAATATTCAAAAGGGAATTNGTTTTGCCCCTAAAACCCCCAGGGAACTGAACCACAGATGTTTGTATGCAAAGTGGATTCTTTAATTCTTTCAGCTTTTTTGTTATTATTAGGCTGCTATACAACAGGAGAAATGGCATCTTTGATTTCAACCAGATGAGGCAATATCAACTTAGGCCAAATCAATAACATAAAAATTGTGATTTAATTGTGACCTCCCTGGAGTTCTTTGCCTGGGGTGGGTAGCTATGGCCTGGTAAGCCTGAGGAGTTAGGTTAAATAGTATAGCTTGGAAAAGAGCAAACATCTGTTCTGGGGTGCATGGGGGGGAGACATGCTGACAGGCTTATTAAATCTGCCTTAACTTGCTCAGGAGGCCAGCTGCGGCCCCATTCTGGAGGGACAGAACCATACCAGGGCTCAGTGAGCTTTTGATGGTCCATCTCTCTCTGCCTGCCCACTACTGTCTTCTCTCCACACCTTTTCTTCCTCTGCTTTGGGTCCGACACTTAAGATGGAAGCAATGAGACTCTTCAGTGACAGCTGCAAATAATACCCANTAAGAGCTGCGTGTGGTGACACATGCCTTTAATTCCAGCACTTGGAAGGCACAGGCAGGTGGATCTCTGAGAGCTAGGGGCCAGTCTAGNCTACATAGTGAAAACAAAACTACGACAATAAAACAACAACAACAATACCAATTAATAGCCACACAATTCACAACAGCTCTATGGTAACGCCTTGGACGTGGGGGAATCTGTTTGAAGNACAACGCACAAATTAGCCCAGACATAGAGAGTATCTTGATTTATATGTAGAACCTGCAGTCCACAGGTTGTCAAGGCCACAGAGCTATTTACGGCAGCTTTGACATGGATCTCAAAAGTATCCTTGCTATTCTCAGTAGCCAGTGACCCAATATTATCTCTGGGGAGTCTGGAAAAATCTCAGACTTTCTATAGTTGTTTGGCATGTGCTCCTGTATCTCATAGTGACTCTAGATGGCCTTTTCCGGCTTCTGGGGAATTCGTCAGAGATCTGCAGAAGTCTCTTGGTTTGTGTGTTCATTAAGCATGCTGATAACACAGAACTCACTGTAGCTTCCCCACCAACGAAGTGGCAGATGATATTTTCCAAAATGCTCATGGAGTTTCCAGAGTCTGGTGCTATTGCGACACTCTCCACCAAGAGATAGAGTCTATNTCCTCTCTCTTTACCTGGGCTAGTCTCTGTGACAACCAGGTCTGATAGAGTACTACAGAACTAATACTGCATGGTTGTGGTGTGTGGACAGAAGAGAAAATAGGCTTCTTCTCCCTCTCTTTTCCTTTCTCCCTCATGTTCTTTTTTTCTCCCTCCCTCTTTCTGTCTTCCTCCTTCTGCTTCTTATTTTCTTTCCTTCTCTCCATGAGCCACTGGATCTCTGAGCTGCCAGGTAAGAAGCCAGATGTTTAGAGTACNCTGATGGTGTAGAGACATAGAGAAAACAGACACTAAG
This sequence comes from Neotoma lepida, assembly GCA_001675575.1. Lineage (NCBI taxonomy): Eukaryota > Metazoa > Chordata > Mammalia > Rodentia > Cricetidae > Neotoma > Neotoma lepida. The sequence continues at coordinate 61,654 of LZPO01027493.1, read as the reverse complement.
ATACCTCTCCTGTCCTAGTCCAGGTGCCAGACTTCTGAGTGGGTCCGGCTTCAGATGATTCCAGCCCCAGCTGCTGTAACTGAAACCTTGTAAGAAAGTGTTGGGAGTGAGATCTAGACCCACGCTGGCTCTGGGAGAAGAATGTGCTTCCGGGGTAAAGATGTCTTCCCAGAGGAAGCACAATGGGAGTAAGGTCCTGAAAGGTAAATAACAGGTCCTGAAAGGTAAACAATAGACCACCAGATAAAGAGCCTATCTGGGCAGAAGTGTCAACACAGGAGGTAACAAAAGTCTCTACAAAGTCCAGGAGTTGCTGGGGCAGGAAATGAAAGACTTTATTTGCATAGTCAAAGAAGGACACAGGCAAAGGAGACATGGTCTGGCTGTCCTTTGAGAAGATCATTGTCACTGTAATGGAAAGAGCAGAAGTGGAGGTGGTGAGATGAGTAACAAGGTGGAAACAATGGAATGGAGAAACAATTCAAATCACGGCCGTAGGAGCTGAGATGGAGGGAAGGTGGCCTTCCGTGGAAGGAAATGGCTTGAAAATGGCAGCGCCTGTTATGGAGAGAGAGAAGTGTAAGACAGCAGTGTAGGGCAGGTGATGGGGATGTGAACCCCTGAGGGACCAGGCAGGGTGTATTGGGTGGGAGAAAGTGGGCTCATATTTTCTCAGCCTGTGTGACTACTCCCATGGGGATGTTTGGGTTTTAGGAGGGTGCAGAGGTCTTATCAGCAACAAAA
>LZPO01027493.1:26814-58481 GCA_001675575.1 Neotoma lepida | reverse complement strand
GGCAGGCAGGAAGACTGAAGGTTCAAGGCCAGCCTTCAATACATTTCAAGACTCTGAGGTTCTGTCTCAACTTCCTTCCCCAAACCCTTTAAAAAAATAAAACAGCCCGGCATGGTGGTGCATGCCTTTAATCCCAGCACTTGGAAGACAGAGGCAGGTGAGTTCGAGACCAGCCTGGTCTACAAAGCGAGTTTCAGGACAGCCAGGGCTACACAGAGAAATCCTCTCTCCAAACCTCCCCCCCCGCCATGCACACTAACTAACTAACTAAATAAATAACTAACTAACTAAATAAATAAAATCATTTTTCCCCAGATCCCTATATGCCTACACCTGTCACTTTCTGATAGATTTGGGAGCCTTGAAAATTGTATTACTTGTTCTAAAACAACTTCTTATTCATAAAAATGCCAGATGGTTTGTTCAATTCAGATTCAACCTAGAATGAATTCCAATGAGGGCAAATGTTCAATCTGGTGGGATGCTTTGAGCATGGCATGGATACCGGAAGAAACACTGTGTGCGCTGGAATTCTCTCACATCTTCAAGGTGTGAAGGTCAACGNGACACACACTCACCCGAGAGGACTCAGTGGGTAAAGGTGCTTGCTGCCAAGCCTGACGGTTTGGTACCCACATGGTGGGCGGGGCTCCTGTAAATTGTCTTCTGACTGGCTGTCATACCAATCTTTGTCACCATGCAGCGGTCATTTAGGCATCACACCACGTGACAAATGCCAGCTTTGGCTGGGTGCTGTAGAAAGAGGCTCTGAGATGACAAGCTGGGGCTCAGTTATCCAAGGGTAACTTGCCTCCCTGACCACAACCTACACAGCCAGTGTGATATACTCTCAGCCTTCAGTTGCCACGAAGTCAGACACCAGCAACACACGGACCTCGAGGCTATCCTGCACCCTGGACAACTGTTCCAAAGTAGTTTGGCATGAAACGAATCCCTCTGGGGTTTACTACAGAATTCCCTACGGACTATATTGAGAGCAAGCTATTTCGTTTTGTTTTTACACTGTCAGGATGCTGAAGATATTTGCGAAATGTTTGGGGTAGGAAAACTTGTTTCCAAGCCTGGTTTCCTCCTAAAATCAGTGCTAGTTGGCATCCGTCCATCTATTGTGAGGCCCTTCCCTTTGGCCTAGCACAGACCTCAGAGCCCCGCCCCCTACCATCTGCTTCTTTCTCCTGTCTCTAGCCCTAGGGTTTCTCCCCCACCTGCCCAAGCTTCCTTTCCAGTGCTTTGCTCTCTGCTACCCTGAGAGGCTGCTTGACCCCTCTTCGTGCCAAAGCCAGCAGCCCTATAACTTAATCCCCTCCACAGTGCCGCCCACCTGTGAATGAGGTGGTTGTCCTGGCAGTCAAGCCCAATTAAGACCTGTGTTTGCAAAACTCAGCGTTTATTCTGCGGGAGGCCCCGAAAGGCCCTCAAATTCAATTCAGCAGCCCACGGAGGTGAGATAAAGAGTCCTCAAGATGAGGCTATCAGCCGTTTTCATCTGGTTGCTTTGAGCTACAGCTGGTATGGTGGACAAGGCCNGGGCCTTGGGGGTCAGATAGATTTGATTTTGACTCAGAACCTAGCCATTTGCTGATTGCTGTGTGATCTTAGATAAAGTGCTTAATTTCTCTGAGACTGAGTTTTCTTACCTGTTGGGGTGGGGGTGGTGGAAGTGGTTTGTGGTGCACATCTGTGATCCCAATATTGCAGCTAAGGAAAGAAGACGNAGAATTATCTGGGCCAGCCTTAGCTACAACAGGGACCCTGTCTCAAAAGGGAAAGAAGTTCAGTAAAAATACCCATCTTTTAGGATTTACATGAATAAAGATACTTGGTGTGTTCAGTTCAGAGTCGAGCATAGTTCTCAGTGAACTGAGGAGAACAAAAGGAGAAATGGGCAGCTGATGCTATAGCTCTGGGTTTGTTCCTCNGCTGTACCATTTGGATGATGGTGGGGCCAAGTTCTGATCAGGAGAGTGTCACACCACACAAGGCTAATTCAAGCAGGAGGCCACCATCTTGGAGGACTTGAAATTAGCATCCAGTAAATGTGCACCGTCTTTCCCTGCCTTCCTACAGGAGGAGGATGAGAGAGACCACAATACAGAAGACACCTTCCACCAAGCACATTGGGTGCACAGTTACTCTTCAGGCTCCTGAGCATGTGTTCTGNGTGGTAGGCAAATTAGAAAACCTGCTGCCTCTTCCAGACATGACTTTGGTGATGGCCAAGATGAAGGCCAAGTAGCTATATTGTTCATTTCTTCCCTCCTTCCTGGAAACACAAGGTTTCAGAAATAGGAAAAAAAGCAAAGTGCATGCTAACTGAAATCCCATATGGAGAACGGAACTGTGTTTCCATATATATATATATATATATATATGTATATATATATATATATATCAGCCTTTGCCACTTTTGAAGACTGCATCACTCCTGTGACCACAGCTACTAGTCTTTCATGGGTCCTCCAGGAGTACTGTTTTCTGACAGCAGATGGGAAATGCCCATGTTTTTTTCTACTCTAAGTGAAGCTGGTGTTGGCTTCCAGAAGTGAGCAGGTGTGTTCCCTGCATGTGGAGACGTTGATCCTAAGGCCAACGCTACCATTGCCTTCTTAGGTCTTGGTTATTTTTGTTTGAAGGATGTAGTTGGAATGGGGCCTCTCTCGTTTCCAACCTGGAGAGTTCCTGACTCATTCAGTGTTACACAGAAACATTACGGGACTACAAATGGAGAGAAGGGGCTCATTCCCTTGAATTTGAACCCGTCAGTTGGGAAATGTCACGTATCCACAGCCAAGTTGGCTTGCTTAGAAGAGAGTATTTTGTTACTAGAGATCCCAGAACTCCAAACTCTAAAGAGCTCTAGCTAGAACAAGCCTTACTGTGTTTTCCTATACATCCATGCCCATAATAAAGTTTAATTTATAATTAGGTACAGTAACAAATTAACAACATTAATAAAACATTATAGTGATATGCTATAATAAAGTCCATGTAAATGCGCTCTCTCTACATATATATGCTTACACACATATATTCATTATATCTAAATATATATTATAAGCATGTTAGCATATATATGTATATGCTATATATACATATATACATACACACACACACATATATATACATACACGTGTGTGTGTGTACTGAATTTGCCCTTCTTCTTCTGGTTAACCATGAGTAACAGAAATCCTGGTCAATGAAACCATGGATTGAGGAGGGTGGACCCTCTAAATCTGTGACTACAAGCAAGTGATATCATCTGGCCTCAGTTTCCTTCCCAGTAAGTAGAGGATGACATACAAAAAGACAGGATCCTTTTAAACTCTAACCCTGTCTGGTTTTCCAATATACCTTATAAACTACAGACTGAGCACGTGGCTTGAAATCAGGGTGCAAAGACTTGGTGTGTTGAGTTTCTCCACCTGAGCAAACACTACGCCCAAAAGCAGACATTCCCCTCGGTAAGGTAAACAGGAGGACCACCCTGGGAGTGGGAGAGATGAGGTTAAAGAAGCCATAGGGAGGGAGCGCTCTCCTCAGCAGCAAATAGCCTTCCCACTGCCAGACTAGAGGACCGTAAAAAAGCAACGTGCTCAACACAGAGAAACGAGGAGGTACAAGATAGGCTTGGACACGTAACTTTAGAACCTCGTGGGGGAAGTAAATGACCACAGTGGATAAGACATAACCACTTTCCACCTCCAGTCTCACTGTTGTATTGCATAACNCAGGGGAGATGTGCTAAGAAAACTGGGCAGTGTCAGGAAGCAAGGTCGTGTAAACAAGAACATCACTTGGCTAAGTACAAAAGTCTGATGCTTCTTGGTACTCTCCTACACAGGTNGGAAGTCAGTCTGGCATCTGTTCTATGCATGGCTTACATGGGGTGGGGGTTACTTCATAGCCCTTTGTGTCTGTATGTGTGTTTGTAACACAAAGATGTTATCAGTATGTGTCTAGATTTGGGTCTTTTTAAGCCAGTGGTCCTCAACCTTCCTAATGCTGTGACCCTTTAATACAGTTCCCCATGTTGTGTTGCCCCCCGCCCCCACAACCATAAAATTAGTTCGTTGCTACTTCACAGCTGTAATTTTCCTACTGTTATGAATCATAATGTAAATGTCTGATATGCAGGATATCTGATATGACCCCCATGAAAGGGTTCTTGGACCCCAAAGGGTTACAACCCACTGCTTGAGTACCACTGTTTTAAGTGATTGTACCTGAGAGAGGGGAGCCCATCGATCTCCATTCTCTCCTTTCTGCAGCTTAGATATCCCTGAGTCTCTAAAGTTAGCATCAGTTGTTTCTGCTCTTTAGCAACGCTGCAACTCTCCTGTGTGGCTCCCACTCTCTTTGCCTGTAGGCATCTCTCTGTTTTCTCAATGACTGCTTTCCCTCCTCAGTTCCCACGCCCCGTTCTTAACTGTACTTCTCGAGAAGTACCCTCCAGATCAGTGATGCCGCATTCTACACTGTCAGTTTTCTGTATTTCCACCTTCATAGTGGATTTTGATTCTTTGATTGCACTTCTGGCCATGTATTTTTCCCCATTGTTGAAGGTTGTATTTGTTAGCTGATTTTGAGACAAGGTCTCCTCATGTATGTAGCNCAAGATGGCCTTACACCCCCAATCTTCCTACCTCAGCTTCTTGAGTGCTGGAACTATAGGCATGTGCCATGGTGCTAGGACTTTTGTCATCCATTCTTTTTTATTTAAAGATACACCTTTAAATAAAAGATGCTTCCCTGCACATATGCCTGTGCACTGCATGTATGCCTTACCCATGGATGTCAGAAGAGGGTGTCAGATCCCCTGGAACTGGAGTTCCAGAATTGTTAGAAGCCACATGGGTGCTGGGAATCAAACTTGGGTCATTGGAAAGCGCAGCCAGGGCCCTTGATTGCTGAGACATCTGTCCACCCCCTTGTCACCCACCTCATCTCATCTCTACCACCTATCACACCCTCCTAACTTTTCATCTGAGTCTTTTATTAAAGTTTTTCCTTTGTTTCTTGTAGTAAGCCTCATTCAGAATATTGCTCCTTTTCAGCCTTGAGAAATCTCCATTTTCCTTTTTATTTTTTTCCCATTTTCCTTTTTAAATAAACTACATCTTAGGTGCTTCCGTTCCCTTATCCTCAACTGAAGGAGTATTTGGTTAACCAGTGAGACCTTGGAATCGTCACTGTAAGCATGATAGTTGCAGATGTGTTGGCATGGAAATTTGTGCTGAGTTCTCATGCATTTTTGCGCCTTCCTCTGAAGGGCTAGGTAGGTCTTTGTTTCCTCAAGGCTTGGCTCTTTGAGGTACTAACAGCTCCCTCATGTTTGGGGAGCCCCTAAAGAACCTGATCCCCTGTAAGCCTTTGTCTGGAGATCCTGAACCTTCCTAGGAAAGGATCCAGAACTTCCCATGAGTGGAAGATCAAGACTGGTGCTTCTATGGGTTTTCAGAGAGGCCCATCCTAGAAAGGAGTGTAGCCTGAAAGCCTATGAATGGTGGGATTAAGCTTTCCTCAGGAGAGCTATGGACAGTGATGCTGCCCAGTACAACATCCTAGAAGGTCTTAGACCTGAAGCCANGGGAATTGTATATTATGTCTGCTAAGTAGACATCACTAGAGCCTGCTTTGAGCAGTAGCCTGGTGGATGACAAGGACTTCACAGAGGACGAGTACAGCAGAGGCCACAGAATCTAAGGCCAAAGGCCCCTTCTTAGTTCTCATGAGCCCAAGCCTATTGCTATCAGCTCTTGTTCACCTTGTCATGTGGAGGGCTCACTTCCAGAATTCATTGTATTTAGAATAATCAAGAAATGTGAACACTGTTGCATATGGATTTTGTGAAGTGTGATCCTGGCTATAAATAAACCAATCCTGAAAATCCTCAGAAAAATCCTTCCAAGGCCAGCACAAGAAACAGACACCAAATCTGTTAATATCACTTTCTCAAAGTCCACAGATAGTCATGGCAGAGACACCATTCAAGATGCTACGGCCAAGTCCACACCGCTACACCTCATTGTTTTTAGGCTATGNGGGTTTTGCGAGTCTTCACCTCTTCTCATGTCTTCCTGGGAATTTTAGCAGGAAAGTTAAACCAAAACCTTTCTCATGTATTTTATGATAGGTTTCTCCTCATCAGCGTGTCTAGAGAGTGATTCTAAGTTTTCCTGGATGACTTAATAAGGGAGAGTATGACAGAAATTTATTTACTAATCTTAGGAGACAGAAATTTCTGTTTTGTAAGCCAAAGATCAATGCAAAGAAGAAGAGAATGAAGAGAAAAAAGAAAGAAAGGAAGAAAGAGAGAGAAGGAAGGGAAAAGGACAAAAGTCAAAGGCAGGTTTGAAGAGATAAATGGCTGCACTTCTAAGAGTCATGGAGCCTGAAAAAACAGGATGCAAAAGGCCATGCATTTGAAAATGACCAAGGAGTTAACAGAAGGAAAATGGGCATGAGGCCAAATATCTTTGTTAAAGCTTGATATAGTGTTGTGGCAATCTCCAAGGTTTAGATGGAAACCAAGTTGGCCAAGTTTGGTTTTCCGTAGTTTATAGTCCTGGCTGCTCACCAAGGAAGACTCACTCATNCTAATCCTTATCAGGTTGTTCTTTGGTGAAGTGTAATTTTATAAGAAACTTGAGTAACTTCTATAACAAATGTGCTATTGTCCTCAGTTTTATTATATAGTAGAGAAAATAAATTCATTAGATGATGGCCCTTCCTCTGTATCAGCGGCTTTGTATGTGTGTGTGTGTGTGTGTGTGTGTGTGTGGTGGGCAATGAGTAGGTGGGGACCTTAACACTGTAGAATCCTAGTTTCAACTATTTCATCTCTAGCTCTAGAATAGCCTGTGTCCTATGTGGAGACATCTTTAACATGGGATCCAAGGAGGAAAATAAANCTTTTAAGTCCAAATTCTCTAGAGGCTGTCACCTGATCATGAAGACAGCCAGGAAGTCAATGCACCTCTGACTCTTACGCTGCCGAGAAAAGGGGTAATAGGACACTAAGCTTTCTGGGAAATAGAGGAGACACGTTTAGGAATCACTGTTCACAAAATACCTGTTTCTTTTTCCCTCATCCCTCAAGTGAGTCTTTACTTCCCTGAATCGAGGGAAGTAAATGTTGGAACTACATGTTGGTAAAAGTGAGGTCCAGGAAGACTTCTNTCAGCTGAAGTAGTTGCTTAAATACAGCAGGAAGTGCTTGCTCACATCCAAGTCACTTGAATCCAGATGCATGCAAGAGGAACACACACACACACACACACACACACACACCCCTGACACAATAGCCATGGGGCCTGCCATAATCCTAAAAACAGCTTAATAGGCTATTCTCACAAAAATTTGTGCCACTTGCCGGAAAATTCTGATTGGAGTTTCTTTATACACTGAGTTACATATTTTAATATAATTTATGATCACACCAGTCATGAGCTTGATGAATGAGCAGAGAGTATGAATACATACTGGGTTTTGCCTAATGCTTTGTAAACTTGGCAAAATGAAAGTCCCCAGTTTAGTTCCATCCTCTCCGCCTTCTCCCTAGCCAGCCACCACTTACTCCCATTTAAGTCAATAATATGGGTTGTAAAGTCTCCATTCATAGCATGGGTTAGCTGTGGGCTCCGAGTATCCAGGCTGAGGCAAAGGATGAGGTGTGTGGCTATTTTCACTCAGGCACAGAGCACAAAATTCATTCGTAAAAAAATCTCATACGATCTTCTTGCAAAATGAGTGCAATTTACCCAAAATCCACAAACCAAGACCTTATTAGAATCATTTAACTTACTTTCCCCCAGGGACAGAATGAAAAAAAATTAATACTAACATTTCTAAATAAAAATTTGGCAATATGAAGCAGGTCCGAAGAACATCTCCTCTCTGGAAATCAGGCTGTAGGAAATCGACAGGATNGTGGACAAAGATTTACATACGAAGATACTTGTCAAATATGAAAGCGCTTTGTCAAATTTAATATTTACAACAGAGAAAACTTAAAGACAAAAATAAACTTATTTTTTCACAAGAAGAGAAGAATTAAGGGCCTAGAAATATAGCTCAGTGATGGAACACTTGCCTGCCATACACAAATCCTCAACACCACGAAAAATTAAATAGAATAAGCTGGCAGAAAGAAAGAAAGCAGAAGAAAGAAGTTAATGTACGGTCTCTGTGTAAGAAAGAACACCATATAGGCATTAAGAAACATTTGTCAGGGCCAGTGTGGTGGCACATGCCTTTAATCCCAGCACTCAGGAGGTAGAGGAAAGTGGATCTCTGAGTTCAAGGCCAGCCTGGTCTACATAGTGAGTTCCAGGTCAGCCAGAGATACACAGTGAGACCTTGACTCGGAGAGAGAGAGAGCAACATGTGGTGATTATATTATGTCCCCCAAAATATTGTGTACCCTAATAAAACTTATCTGGGGTCAGAGAACAGAACAGCCACTAGATTAAACAGAGGTTAGGCAGTAGTAGCACATGCCTTTAATCCTAGCATTCCCGAGGCAGAGATCCATCCAGATCTCTGTGAGTTCAAGGCCACACTGGAAACAGCCAGGCATGGTGGCACACACCTTTAATTCCAGTACCTGAGATCTCATGTCTTTGCTTGAGAAAGACACATGCCTTTAATCCCAGAAAGGAGTGGCAGGAAGCAGAAAGGTATATAAGGTGTGGAAACCAGAAGCTAGAGGCCTCTTAAGCTTTCAGACTTTGAGCAGCAGTTCAGCTGAGATTCATTTGGATGAGGACTCAGAAGCCTACAGTCTGAGGAAACAAGATCAGCTGAGGAGTTGGCAAGGTGAGGAGGTTGGCTGTGGCTTGTTCTGTTTCTCTGACCATTCAGAATTTACCTCAATACCTGGCCTGGTGTTTTCAATTAATAAGACCGTTTAAGATTCGCTCTACAGCAACATTTGTCAGAAAAATTACAATAGTAATACAGTCAAAATGATAGTCATGAACGAATACTACAAAAGTACTTTTTGTTGATATTTTCCTATGTTACCACAATGCCTACAATGACCTTGTGCTGGGCTTATAATCACAAAAATAGTAAACAGTACAAACTAAAGAAATCATATCTATTGTTATAAAGCAATTGCCCAGGGCGTGAGGCCATGNGCCAAAAGCAAATTCATCAGTCAAGCCGATTTTATCTGTATATTTATTGGTTTCTTTCACAAGGGCTCAAACCCAGGGCTTCCCATACACCAGGCAACTGTGCTACCTTAAGCTGGTTTTAGCCNGTTCATGTAGCTTTCTAAAGAGTGTGGCCTCCATCAACTTTACCCAGAAATTCAAAAGCCCTCGACAGTGAGGGAAATGGTCTAGCTGCCTCTGGAACTTTGATCTGTCTGATACTCGAAGTCTAGACAAGATACAGGCTTGTGGGTCCCTCTATCAGTCCTCATCTTTCTGTCCCTGTAAAGCACGTCCTTGCAAGTCAATGTCAGTAGAATGTGAGTGAGGGNCAGGGGCCTCAGGTAACGCAATGCACCCAGAACACACCTGCAGCTCTGCCAGGTGCAAACAACTCCNCTGACCAAATATAAATTAACTTGGCTGGTTTGGAAACAGTCTTCCTCACTTTCCATTTTGACCAAGTGGAATGAAGTCTCTTTATTTTNATTTAGATTCATTTCTTCAATAACCTTCACGTGGAGGGGAATAAAATTAGAACTAAAAGTATTTTTAAAGGTTTCTCTTCCAACTCTTAGATAAGATTTTTTTAAAAGTTTTGAAATGCACCGAAGTGATAAAACCTTAACAATGTTTCTTCAAAACTTCTGAATGGGCAGAAAGTTGATTCTAACACAGGAATAAAAGAATAGTCTTATATGGAAACCAGAAAATGACCTGNTTTCAACATTTTTNATTTTACATATCTAATCTTAGAAAATGTCATGCATATACAAAACATATTTTGATCATATCCATCTCCATTCACAAAACGTTTTCCAGATATCCTAGTCGCCCTTCTAATTCCAAACATCCTCCTTTTTTGCTAATAACCCANTGGGTCCAATAAGTACAGCCCATATGTACAGTATAGAGCCATCCACTGGAGCATGGGCCGCACCCTTGAAGTAAACTANAGGTGCTGTTGAGTTCATAAATGCAAGGACTCTGTCACATCAAGAAGACACAATTTCATCCAGGTGTAGTGATGCACACCTTTAATCCCAGCACTCAGGAGGCAGAGGTGGGCATATATCAGTTCCAGGCCAGCCTGGTCTATGGAGTGAGTTCCGGGACAGCCAGAGCTACACAGAGAAACCCTGTTTTGGGAAATGAGAAGGAGAAGGAAGGCGGGAGGGGCAGGGGAGGAAGAGGGAAAGAAGAGGAAACTATTTNACAGCCATCTTCCCTGACTTTTGACTCTTACAATCTTTCTGTCCTCTCTTCTGAGACATGCGCTNTTCCCCGAGAGAGGTGGTGATGCAGATGTTCTGTTTGGACTGAGAACCCCAGTCATCTTTTCTGTGCATTTTGGCTTCTTGTGAGTCTCTGTACCAAACCACCATCCACTGGAATAAGAAGCATTTCCAATGAGAGGTAAGAGCTATAGGACCCAATTTTAACTGGCAGAAAGGAAATTCTGCAGCAGACTGTAGAATTCTTTACCTTTGCCAAGTCCTGCCCTGTGTTCTTCAATCATAACTTAATCTGCTAAGTGGCCAATTCTCGGGCAGCTATCTTCCCCCTTCCTCATTCTTCATCACCCTTGTTGACACACATCCCAAGGTGACATCTTGTCTCTCATGTTGGAGAGTGGCTATTCACTCTGGGCATAACACAACCATCTCCACCTCCATCCTGCAAAAGAGATTGCTCTGCTGATCCACAGAATAACCTTGGCCCTAAATCACAGCACAAGCAGAACACAGTGATAGCCAGGTCTTTGCTGATGATAATGGAGNTGTTAATACTTCTAGTAGAAGGATGCTGGGAGTCAAGGGGAGTCTAGCCATCCCTCTCTCCTGATGTTCCTCCCGCCTCCCAGCTGCACATAGTCTTGAGGAAATATTATAGCATATAAGAAGTGGAAGGCTAACCAAAGGTGGGGTTTCATCTACACACCTTTCAGGAGGTCATGACCCAGGCTGGGTGGGGTGCAGTGCTTTTTATCATCCACGTTCCTGTGAGTAAGTCTCAAACTCATTGGCCGACTGAGCTGAACTCGGACAGAATCTTTTCTTCTGTCTATCACTGGGGCCCTATTTGGAGTGAATCTACATTTGTTGGTATTTCCCCAGGAAAAGTGAAACAACATNCCAAACACAGAGACTTCTTTTACATGCATTTACTGGGCACCATTATTTATTACCTATGTGCTTCTNGGGAATAGAATTGTGTTTCTCTCCCATTAAAAACTATTTGTAATTGGCCTCTATTCACTGTGCATAGTNCTGTTTCACGAGGTCACGTTCCTGTTAATACTTACTGTACTTTGAGCACATCCTTCTCTTACCCCCCACTCCCCTTCCTCCCCTTCTCATCTCCTGTGGTCCTATTTGTTTCCACAGACAATTCCAATTTTACCTTCATGTCAAGTATAGATACTTGATTTATGGCCCTATATAAAATCTAAGATCTACAAATGAGAGAAAGAAAAGCATTTGTCTCTCCCCCTCAGGTTGCTTTCGCTATCTGGGATCCTCCGTGCTTCCGAATGAATTTTAGGATTTTGTTTGTTTCAGTTTCTATAAAGAATGACATTGAAATTTTGATGGGAATTGCACCGAATATATAGACGGCTTTTGGACGGATAGTTATTTTCATATTTATTCTTCCAATCCATGAGTATGAGTGTTGCACGAATCCTAAATGGTCTTATAATAAAAATCCAAAGCCAGATATCAGGGTGAAAGCTGAAAGATCAGAGAAGCAGAGCAAGCCGCAGCCACCACCTCTTACCTCACCAACTCCTCAGCCTGAAAGAGACTCTGCAAGAGAGAGAATTCCTGTCTCCACCGCCTTACATTCCTTTCTCTGCCCAGCCATATCACTTCCTGTCTCAACCTTCCTAGTGCTGGGATTAAAGGTGTGTGTTCCCAAGGGCTGGAGTTAAAGGTGTGTACCACCACTGCCTGGCTATTTCTCTTTTAGACTGGATTTACCTCTTATAGCCCAGTGTGGCTTTGAATTCACAGAAATCCAGACGGATTCTGTCTCTGCCTCCTGAGTGATAGGATTAAAGGTGTGTGCCACCACTGCCTGACCTCTGTGGCCAAATCTGTGCCTGGCTCTGTCCTCTGATCTTCAGTCAAGCTTTATTTCTTAGATTACAAATATCACCACAGTATGAGAGGGGTTTTTATCTTCTTGTATTTTCTTCATTTTTTTATTCAGCAATTTCAGGTTTTTATTACAAAGTCTTTCACTTCCTTAGTTAGGTTTATTGCATGGCATTTCTTCTCTTTTGTGGTAACTGTGAGTGGGGTTATTTGCCTAATTTATTTTTCAATGTGTTGGTTATTGGTATAGAGGTGGGCTACTAGTTTTCTTACATTTTAATTTTGTATCCTGCCTCTTTGCTAAGTATGTTTATCTTTGTAGGGGCTTCCCGGTGGAGCCTATATGGTCTCATATAATGGGNATAGTTAGACTATCTCCTTTCTTGTGTGCATCTTTATTTCCTTCTCTTGTCTTACTGCTCTAGCTGGGATTAAAAGTTCTATACTGCATAGGAATAGACGAAGTGGACACACCTGTCTCATTTCTGACTTCTGTGAAAATGATTTGAGTTTTTCTCCATTTGNTTGGCTATAGGTCTGTCATCTATAGCCTTCATCATGTTCCTTCTATTTCTAGTTTCTGCAAGACTTTCAGCCTCAGGTAAGTTTGCACTTTGTTAAAAGCTTTTTCCTTGTCTGTTGAGATGGTCATGTGATTTTTGTCTTTGAGTCCATTCTGGAACGTGTTGTGTTTATTGATTTGCAAATGTTTAATCATCCCTGAATCTTTGAAGGAAGTGAATTTGATCGTGGTGAATGATCTCTTTGACATGTGTTTGAATTCAGTTTGCAAGTATTTTATTGAGAACGTTTGCATGGCAGCTACTCAATATCTCGTTGGATGAGTGAATAAGGACCGAAGCAGCCAGATCCGCAGGGCACTGAAGAAGAAGACAGTGTTGCTACTGACAGCCTTGGAAAAAAGGCTGTGGAAGAAGAGTCATTTCTATGCTTAACCACTGCTAAGTCTTTTGGTTTATTTTTCTGGGAGGGGGTGGTTTTTAATAAGTGAATTTAAGGCCAATTCAATGCCAGGTTTTATAAGAAGGAACTTGGTGTGCCTTGACTAAGGGGTTGAAATTTTCCATGTCCGTTTTCCCTCTTCTTTACTATACAATGAAAGAAAGGGCATGGTCCTGTCTAAGGACCAGGCGANNTCTCAGGTTCTGGGCTGTTATCTGACCCAAGGTCCTCTAGACACTGAATCCCAGTTAGCTCTAGTCTAGTTATAGAAAAAGACTACCCTTGTCAAACCCATAGACGCCACACTCTTACCNACCAAGACTGTGGTGTCCCACAACTAAGTTTAGCCCACTCTCCTGCTTTTTAAATAGTCATCTGAACCACAGGGGAAATTATTACCCACGGTTTCCTAGATCTGTGTAAGAAAGATGCTTCCAAACCTTCATGCTATAAAATTATATTTGCTTGTCTCAACTCCTCCCCAGCTAGGGTCCGATCACTCTTTGCCTGCATACATTTTGCAATACCTATTGGCTTTGCTCACTACATTTGGAATTGTAGCCAGCACTTGGCTTAAATCACCCTCAACTTCCAGCTAATGAAAAGGGATTTAGAGTTGGCAACAGCAGATTCACAGGTGGTCCTTTATCACATTTGCCCATCAGAGAAGAAGGAAGTGGACCCTGAAACTTAAACTGGGGAGGCTCCCCATTACAAGCCTTAAACTTCTTTCAGATTATTGTAACCCACGAATGTTTTAGTCCTGCATACCTACTTATGCTACTCCTATATCCCTTAGAGTAGAACCTCCCAGAATCATATTAAACAATGAATTTCCGTAAGTCTAAATGCATCCAATATGAGTTAATGGATGTAATGACCTTGTATCCTATTGTTCTCACAGAGCACTTTTAAAAAGTCAGTGGAAGCTGGGCGTGGTGGCACAGGCCTTTAATTCCAGAACGTAAGAGGCAGAGGCAGGCAGATCTCTGAGTGTTAGGTCTCAACCCCTGTTCAAATGCCAACCTGGACAAGTGTCTATTTAACATATCAAAGCAGACCTGACTATCAGGTTCTCCCAGCATTCCTCAGGCCCTATCTGTTAAGGGCACGGCCTGATCCCTACCCTAAACTTCTCCAGCCCAGGAGCTGGGCTGCCCTTCCCTAGATAGCCCAGACATTTTGGTTACCAGCCCCTTTTTACCCTCCTGGTCTCTTGGCCAGTGGCTCCTCTCTCTGCCCCCTTCCCCCCATCTCCTCACATGGCCTGGCTCAGGGTCATGTTCACTCTGGACTCTCCCAGATGTCCCTGCCTCTGACTAAGTTCTCCCTCATGTCTACAATAAATCTCCTCTACCATAGGTAGGAGCAGTTATCTCCTTCCTTTGTATTTCTTTTCTTCATTCACTGACTTCAAGGCCAGCCTGGTCTACAGGGTGAGTTCTAGAACAGCCACAGCTACACTGGAAAACCTTGTCTCGGAGAACCAAACCAACCAAACAAAAAAGTCAGTAGTGGTGGCACATGCCTATAATCCCAGGAGGACCATGAGTTTGTGGCTAACCTGGACTATAGAATTAAGTTGGAGACCAGCCTGAGCTACATAATAAAATGCTGTTTCAAAACAGAAAGGAGTGGGTAGGGGAATCCTTTAAAAAAAAAATGTCAGGATTTGTTTGTTTTAATGTGTCGATAAAGTTGGCCATCCTGTATCAATTAGCAACTTCCTAAATTTTACTAGTCGTTAAAAGTAGAAAAGGCTGAACCTCCCTCAAGTGGCCAGCTCAGGTCAACAGATTTCCCAGGTGAAGGGGAGTCATTGGCTCTTAAAGTCACCACACCAAAGTGTTCCTAAAGTCATAGAGCCCCAAGGGCATCAGAAACACGGAGACAGCTACTATAACAAATCCAAGCCAGGCATTCTCCAAAGTACGCTCACCTTACTAATCCTCAGCCACGTCTGGAGTGCTGTGAGCGTGCCCAAAACCATAGCTACGGGAAAGATTTGGCTGGAGCGATGGCCACATAGCAAGATTCAGTGAGTGCTTGGGACACTGCTGCAGAAGATGTCTATAAAATCAGATATGGAATGCGGAGGGAGTGAACACTTGCCTTCTAGCACTCTGGGAAGGTCACAGCCATCTGTGAACCCTGGGGCTCTTGTCCTACGAAGGCGAAGGCGGGGCCAGAGGAAAGACAACAATGCCCTCTATACCCGGGACACTAAGATCTGGTTAGAACTTCGCTAGCAAGGGAAAACTTTGCAGGCTCCTCAGTCAGTTTCTACAGCCCGACGTTCCACTGTAGGAAATCGCCTCCGCCCCTTGGCTTGGGTCCCCTGACTCCTGATGAAGCTGTGACCCGCCGTTCCTTTCCCAGATCCTGGACTCCAGCCATGTCACTCACCGCACGCTGCAGATCACGTGGCGGAGTGCTGCTCGCCCCAAGTGTGGCTATTGGTCGGCGTCCCGGGAGTGACATTGGCTGCGTCCGGTATTCATGTGTTGAGCGGGGGAAGGAAGGTCTGGGATGGCACCCTTAGTAGGGAGAGGTGGCTGGAAAGTTAAAGTGTGCCACCGGCTGCGGGAGCTGGAGTTCGGAGTGCAGCAATCCAGGGAGCAGGTGAGAGGGGCCGCCGTCGCGTGAACCGAGCCGAGTCCCTGCTCCACTTCTGCCGTCTTGTTTGCTGTCACTGTCACCCCACGCAGATGGTGGGGTGGGCTGGGGGGTCTGCCCTCGGTATTCAAGAGCTGTACCCGGTACGTACCTCCCCAAGCCTCGAGCTCAAGGTACAGGGCCAGGAAATCTGCGGTGAGGGGCGCGCGGGGGAGCCCCTCTCCGTTCCCTGACACTTAACCATCCATCTGTCGTCCCACTTACAGTGACACGCAGGTGGCAGAACACCCTAGCTGGGCTCGGATAGCTTGTCTCTTCCACATGGTGAAACATCTCAGGGACCTGAGCTGGCATGGAGACTAGAGGGGACCCCCGAGATCCCGGAGCGGGATTAGCCCGCGAAACGTGACCAGGGGAGTTGTCCTGAACAAAAGATGTGGGAAGTCCTAACACAGCACATCCCCAANATGAGATTTGACACTTTTGGAGGAAAATTCCAGGTTTTTGGGGCGGAATTTGGTGTCGAAATACAAGTCGCCGGGGCCTCAGTTTCCCGTTACGAGCTAGGTGTAAGAAAACTGTCTCCAAGCCCTGACTCCATCAAGTTGTGTGGACTTCTCCCTACTTTGGTTCTTACCACCCTTTGCTGCACACAAGCAAGGGCACACCTTGGGTAGTCTCGGGTCTCCGAGGGCGACAGGCTTGGGGTGAGCTCCACCCGGAAACGCGCGGGGGTGCTCGCGAGGCGCTGCTCAGGCCTGGGCTGTCCCGTNGCCAGGTCCCGCCCTGGGGTGATAACTTGGGCTCCTCCTCCTTGGTCGTCTCCGGGAACTAAGCCCAGGCCCTACCTCCGGGACACTCGGACGCTCACGTAGTTCAGGGGCAGCAGTCACTCCTGCCACCTCTCTCATGAGGCCAGCGAGCAGGGGCCCGGGCTGCGGCGCCGCGGGAGAGGTAGGTGCAGACCCAGGCGAAGCCGACTTGCGGGGAGACTGGGGGCGGGGTGCAGGCACATCACCGTCGGCGAGTGGCTGGTGGAATCGGGACTCGCTGACCTGCCCCCGGGAACCTGTTCGCAGACACCTTTTTAAACCTAGAGAAAAGGCTGTAAACCGCACCATAGTTTCAGAACAGTGGGTGGCAGGCACGGAGTGAAACAGAGACAGAAAGCTAAAAAAAAAAAAGACTTGAGTAGGGGAACTTGTAGAGTTCCTGGAAGGTGGCCGTGTCGCGCAGCACGATAGTCCAGGAGAAAGAAGGGCTTCTTCAGCCTAGGCAGGAAAGGAAAGGAAATGGGTCATTTGGCAAATTTGTCCAGGAGCCGGGGAGAAAGTAGAGACAGCTGAAGGACCACAGAAGTAGACTAGGGCCATTTAGGGGCAAGTTAGTGGGAAGAGAACCACCAGAGCCCTGTTAGCAACCCAGGAGGCCAGAGCTGGAAGGGACCTCAGGAGAGAACTCCCACGCCAGAGAGATCTTTATTAAATAAACTTCAGCTAGGCAGGGGCTTTCTTAGGCCAGCGCTCCGTGGTGCCTTTGGACATTATTAGGTGGTGAGGGCTGTCTCAAAGTTTCCTGACTCCTTGTTACACAGCTCTGTTCACAAACATTTATCTCCAAGGATTGAGGGGTATGCGTTGAGCCTGGAATAATTAGGGTCTGTGTACAGAAGGGAGACTACGTCAACTTTTTACATGTAAAAGTACCAGCTTAACATTTGGGGCGAGAACAGAGAATTGCTGGAGCGGGAAGGAGTGGATGGTGGTGTCCAGGGATAACCTGACTGTGGATATTTATCTAAAGTAGTGTTGCTGGTGGGTTATTGTTACTCAGGTTTTCAGGTCAGAGAAGGAAGAGATTCAGAAAAAAAGGCACAACCAGAAACTCAGTAACTCAACTGCCTGAAACGAGGAAGGTCATGGGGTTATTTTCTGTTCAGGCTTGTCAATCTTAAAAGAAATATCACTGGACTTCTAAGACTGCCCAGTATCTTGAGAGACCACATTACTTCACGAGAACAGGGAAGGTATTTCTGCAAGGGTCCCAAACATGGCCCAGGTCCTCATGAGAAGTAGTTAACTCTGAGGCATCCACGGGAAAGCAAAGACTGACTGTNCATGGGAAACAGCTCGTACTCCCAGGATCCTGTCCTGCAACTAGTGTCCCGGATCCTATGTCACACTTAACTGGCTCAAACGTGCATACTTTCTCTGTTTCCTCAGTAGAGGGAAAGGCTGGAGCAGCCAGGCTCTGGAGGGAGTAGACGGCTGAGGTACATCCAAGCATGTGTGGGTGTGGATGTGTTCCCTGAAGCACCTGTCCAGGTGCTTCCCTTAGGGGACTTAACTATTGCCTGACTGTCTCAGTTGCTGGGAGTACTTCTAAGTGTCCATTATTACTGTCATAGTTTGTTGGGACATCTTGAACAGAACGTCAGGAAAGCTAAACTNAAACAAGCACTTTAGTACACCAATTCTTGGATGAGAGTCAGGTTAATAAAAGCTGGAATGTTCTGTGAGGACAACCTCACATCATACCCTTGAGAGAGGCCACAAGGGTAAGTGTCCTTAAGTTGTAGTGATGGAGACACCCAGAAAAAAATGAAAGGGTTTCTAAGCCAGGCCTGCTCATGTAATTTCACAGGGCAGGAGTCCCAGTGGTAACCCCTGGGCCATCATAACCACGTTCGCCTTTCATGGAAGAGTCTTGCAAAGAAAACACATTTTATTCTTGAAAATGCCAGTTGGATATTCTCCTTAGCCTTGGCTCTGATTAGAAATATCTCTCCAACCTCAATTCTTATTCTTACAGTTTGGCAAATTTACATCCTGGGGTCCAACAACTTCACTGATGACTTCAGCTCCAGTCTTGAATCCGCAGGACTAGAACCCAGGAGAGTGCTTTCCAGGGTTGCAGGGAGTGAAGCCTTTAGTTATCTCTGTGCTCTGGTATTCTGTTTCCGCAGTAGCTTGCCAATTTTGCACCATTTTCCAACAAGCTGCTTCAAAAACTTTCAGGAGAGCATGACTGAGGCTGGTCCTGGAGCTTGGAGGAACTGCAGAGGGATGCTTGGCCTTGTGCTGACTCAGACCAGGAGGAAGTGCCTAGCAGAGGAGGAACTGCTGCTCCCTCATTCCCTCCCAGCTTTTCAAGGGTGGGCAGTGGGGAAGCACTGGAATGTGGAGCATGCGCTGTTGTGTGACTGGTGCAGTTTTAATGCATAAAGGGTACAAAAAAATACCTACGTTAAGGTTGAAACTGAAGGAATATTTCTAACAAAATTTTGTCATGGGGCAGGAGGAAGTAAAACTCCAGTAATTTGTTAAGTAATAAGTCCTGTGAAAAGAAAATGTTAGTCAGCTCGCTGATCATTTGGAAAGCCAGTTCAGTCAGAATTTCACTTTCTAGGAACAGTCTTGTGCATGGACATAAGAGCAGACCCAGCAAATGTGCTTGGAAACTTTTCACTGGATGACTTCCTTCACTAGACAAGAAGTAGTGAGACATTGGTTTTGCGGGTACAAGAAATCTGTAGCCATAGCCACTTGGGAGAGCGCCCAGATTTAGAGGTAAAGCAATAACCAGGCTTCTTTTGTGCACCCACAAAACCAATGTAACTAAAAAAACAAAAAAGGAAAGAGGGAACCTGATATGTCTTTGTTCTCTCTCTCTCTCTCTCTTTCTCTCTCACTCACTCATTCACTCACTTTCTCTCTTTGTAGCCCTGGCTATCCTGGCACTAGCTCTGTAGAACAGGCTGGCTCCAAAGTCAGAGATCTGCGTGCCTCTGGCTCCCAAGTGCTAGGACCAAAGGCATAGGCCACCACTGCCTGGCAATTTTTTTAGGAAAGAGTATTTATTGAGCCAAATGCAAGGTTCTCCAGCACTTGCCAAAAGATGAGCGACTTGTCAAAAGATGTCACTTTTCAGGCAGCCATGGTGGCCTGTGAGCAAGGCCCCTCCCTGCCACAACACCTTTACCCGCCTCATCCCTTCACTTTAGCCAGAAAAAAAGGCAGATGTTTGGAACCTACAGTGTCGGATTTGAGATTTCAGTCCAGGTTGCAGTACTGGCTTCTTCAGCTCAGACCACTGTTAAGTGTTATAAGGAGAACGATAAAAAGGTGTACGGCTTTAGTGAGGTAAGTGTCAGGGTGGTTTTGAATGTTTTCTTAAGGTTCATTTCTTTTTCTGGTTATAGAAGCAGTACTGTTTTAGAAGATAGAAGGATACACAAAGCAGGAAACAACTTTAAGGCAATATGTCACATGCATAGTCTGACATTTTTAACCATAAATTGGTCCCTGCTGTCTGCAGGTGATGCAGAACAAGGTTCCCAGGCAGCCCCATGTACTCTGCATTTCCTGTTCTCCCTGCCACAACATTTTCCCGCAGTTCCACACTGTCTTTCAGTGTTATATGCCCAAGTACTTCATTTGCATCACTGCTCTTGTGCCTTGGGGTCATTATTAAGTAAAATAAAGGTTCCTTGAACAACAATATTGTAATCCTGCTAATGTCTGATACCCGAGATGACTCTAAGTCCCCGATGGGACGGTGGCATATGTATCATGGATATATGGGCTGGGGGACGATTGGCTTCGGAAGAAGAAGCAGGTCTCGACCAGGTGGGATGGCCTCAGATAGCTCAGAATGAGTGNTGCATAATTTAAACNATTGCTTACTTATGAAATTTTCATTTTAATATTTTTGAACCACTATTGACTATAAAGAGCTGAAACCATGGGAAGTAAAACCAATGGGAGTATACTTTATCTCTACTCATTTTTCTGTAAACATAGTATTTTCTCTTGTATCTGCTATTTGTATACAATTTTGTCTCCTAATCACATTAACAATACATGATAAAATTTTATCTAGGCTCAGTGGCCCACGCCTTTAATCCCAGCACTTGGGAAGCAGAGGCAGGCAGATCTCTGGCTAGCCTGGTCTACATACCTTGTTCCAGGTCAACCAGGGTTATATAGTGAAATACTGTCTCAAAAAACAAAACTACAAAGTCCAAAATGAAAATGAAATTTCCATGCCATTTAAATACTTTTTCAAATAATGAAGTTGGTTGNATATAATTAAATAATACGGATATGGTACAATTGATTTTATGAGGCACTCTTCTCATTATTTCTCTTCTTATTAATTTCTGTAGATTTTAATTACTTATTTAGGGTAAATGATATTGTATGTGATATTAGAATGGAAANAATAAGAACACTTAGAAAGATACCATTTTGATAATAAAAAATGTCTTTTATAGCCATGCAGTGGTGGCACACACCTTTAATCCCAGCACTTGGGAGGCAGAGGCAGGTGGATCTCTGATTTCAAGGCCAGCCTGGGCTACAGAGCAAGTTCCAGGACAGCCAAGGATACACAGAGANACCCTGTCTCGAACTCCCACCCCAAAGTCTTACAATTCTTTCCTAATCCAATAGGTAAAAACAGACATTTCCAGTACAAAGTTTCTTTAGTTTTGAATTTAGCTAATTAATCATAGACAGAATTTTACTACACAGCCCAGGCAATCNTTGAACTTGCNGTCTCCCTCCACCAGCCTTCTGAGTAGCTGAGGTTACAAGTGTGCTTCGTCACAGCCAACTTCTATTTGGACTTCTTAAATTACTTTTAAGGCTGAATAGTTTGCATGTTTGTGAGTCATTTTTATATTTCTTTCATGGTTTATTTATTTATTTATTTATTTATTTATTTATTTATTTATTTTTATTGTATTGGTTGTTTTGCTGCACGTATGACCGTGTGAGGATGTCAGATCTTGGAGTTACAGACAGTTGTGAGCTGCCATGTGGGTGCTAAGACTTGAACCCAGGTCCTCTGGAAGAGCAGTCAGTGCTCTTAACCACTGAGCCATCTCTCCAGCCCCCTTCTTTTATGGTTTTAACTGAGCTAATATTTAATGTGGTTAAATTTGTTCTTTATTCTCTTTTTTTTGAGACAGAGTTTCTCTGTATATCCCTGGCTATCCTGAAACTCTGTAGACCAGGCTGTCCTTGAACTCAGAGATCCACTTGCCTCTGCCTCCCGAGTGCTGGAACTTAAGGGCATGTGNCACCACCACCATCCACCTGCTTCTAATTCTTATGACAACTGTTATCACCTATATACAAAGCAAATATCTACTAGTACGTCAAAGTATAAAGAAATAAACTGCTCATTCTTGTTCTAAAGAAAGGTGTACTAGAACATAAAAACCTCCCATAAGTTCAGTGAAAATAANTCTGTGTCTGTTCTTCTCATCACTGAATCCCAGTGTATAATAGCATAATGCTTGATGCATGGTAAGCACCCAGTCAATATTTGTGCTATAAATTTGATGCTTTTGTGTTAGATTTATTATGTATTTAGTCAGTATTTATTATTAAAGACATGAGGAGCTCATACTTTATACTTGTTAAAATGGTTATCTTTCAAAAAGANGAAAGTAGTAGAAATGAAAATTAATGCAATTACTACAGAAAATGCTTGGTGTTTTCTCAAAAAGTCAAAAATAAAATGACTATGGGATCCAGCGACCCTGCTACAGGGTGTATACTGAAAGGATAGGAAATCAGTACATGACACCCATAGTCCCATATTCATGTAACACCACTCATAGCCACGATAGGAAATCTAGCTAAGTGTCTCTCAAGGAATGAACGGACAAAGAACAGGGGGTATGTACGCCCAGTGGAATGCTGTTCATAGAGACAAGAATGAAATGGTGTCATTGTAGAAACATGGAGATGAGCCTAGAGGGCACTGTGCTAAGTGCAATAAGCCAATCACAGAAAGACAAATGCACATACTTAGGTAGAATCTAAAAGAGGTAAGACATTGACTATGTAATAGAATGGTGGCTGCAATAGTTAATAACAATGTACACTTGAAAATTGCTTAGAGTAGATTCACCAGTATGTGAAGTATGCACGTTAAGTGTGTCAGCCATTCCACAATGCATACATACAATTTTGTTGCATTTATATATTCAGTGTGGGTACATGTGTGCCTGGTGCATGCGTAAAAACCAAAGGACAGCTGTGATAACTGCTTCCCTCCATCCTATGTGGGCCTCAGGGATTGAAGTGAANTTGTGAGGCTTGGTGGCAACACCTTTACTCAGTGAGCCCTTTCATCAGCCTTGAAATAGAAACAAGTTTTATTTGTCAAATAGTCTGCAGTGTTTACCAAATATAATGGTAAGATCAGCTATCTGTGGGGTCTATACTACACAAAAAATGGGGGAATTCTTTTAGTCAAATAAATGAGTAATTCTGCAAACAATAGGAAACCATAATTCTTAACGCTCTTCTCATTCCTCTCCGTGCTGTATTAGCGTACAGGAGGGCCCAAGACGTCCTGGGAGAAAACCCATGAATTAGCCTTGAAACTATTGAGTTCCGAGCTCTTTGTTGGTTTTAATCTTAGCTTCTCTTTCCATCCGCCTACCCCCCCCACCCCGATCTGCCCTGAAACCTGTGTCCTGTGAGACCACATGGGAGTGTGAATGCAGATGAAAGGCAACATTGTTAGTCAGTCTCTGCCAGAATGAGGGTTTAAACATCCATCTCTCTGACCTCTTTACTGTTTTCTCTCATCTCCCTTTTGCCAGACTTCCAGCCTGCTTGTCTAGCCCCGTGATGGCTGTGGACATCGAGTACAGCTACAGCAGCATGGCCCCGTCTCTGCGCAGGGAGCGCTTCACCTTCAAGATCTCCCCAAAGCTAAGCAAGCCACTGAGACCTTGTATTCAGCTGGGCAGCAAGGATGAAGCTGGCGGAATGGTGGCCCCCACAGTGCCAGAGAAGAAGGTGAAGAAGCGGGTGTCCTTCGCCGACCATCAGGGGCTGGCCCTGACAATGGTCAAAGTGTTCTCGGAATTTGATGACCCACTAGATATCCCGTTTAACATCACGGAGCTCCTAGACAACATCGTGAGTCTGACGACAGCAGAGAGTGAGAGCTTTGTTTTGGATTTTCCGCAGCCTTCTGCAGATTACTTAGACTTCAGAAACCGACTTCAGACCAACCATGTCTGCCTCGAAAACTGTGTGCTGAAGGACAAAGCCATCGCAGGCACCGTGAAGGTCCAGAACCTGGCATTCGAGAAGGTCGTGAAGATCAGAATGACATTTGACACCTGGAAAAGCTTCACAGACTTCCCTTGTCGGTATGTGAAGGACACTTATGCTGGTTCAGACAGGGACACGTTCTCCTTCGACATCAGCTTACCTGAGAAAATTCAGTCTTATGAAAGAGTGGAGTTTGCGGTATGCTATGAGTGTAACGGCCAGGCGTACTGGGACAGCAACAAAGGCAAAAACTACAGGATCACCCGGGCTGAACTCCGATCCACTCAGGGAATGATTGAGCCGTACAATGGACCGGATTTTGGAATATCCTTTGACCAGTTTGGAAGCCCCCGCTGTTCCTATGGCCTGTTCCCAGAGTGGCCAAGTTACCTGGGATATGAAAAGCTGGGTCCCTACTACTAGTGAGTGCAGTTGACAGTCTGACTCCGATCAAGATGGGAGCAGAGAGAATGCAAGACAAGAGTGAAGTTGAACTGCCATTAGGCATGGTTTTTGAAAAGATAGGATCCTGTTCACCTTTTTTGTAAACCAGCAAGTTTGACGTGTTTCCATCACAGCTGGTTTCTTGCTCAACGGAGAGCAGGTGTGCTGGTCCTCTGTGGCATCCGAGTTGGCCACAAAGGAATGCACAGGATGGTGCCAGGATGGTCTGGAGAGGAGCCAAGCTGGCAAGAATGGAGGAAGCTGGCCTCTCCTCCACCCTTGGCTGTGGGAAGTCACCCAGAAGCCACCAGTCTCCAGCCNTCTCCAGTCTTACCATTGACCTTGGGATCCTGCCCCACCCACACTTTTTCACGTGTTGCCTTCATTCCACACGTCCTCAGAGCCACTTTTATCTCAGCTCTGTGCCACACTGGCCTGATACCCTGTAGCTTCCGAAGAGGGACGGAGGAGGCCCCTTTCTGTGCAAGCTCATGCTCTACATTTCTTCTCCTCCACAGTCCATCCAGGGATCCGGACAAGATAATCGAAGCAAAATAAGTAGTTTGTGACTGGGATAGGCATTTCCCTTCCTCTTCCTGATCCCTTTTTTATATTCCAACAGAGAGCAACACACCAGTTACTGGAAAGTCATTGATCTCCGTGTGGAGTCATGGAGTACAGCATTGTGACAAGGTGGGGCAGTCATAAGTTTTAGCTTTTCCTCTTGGTTTTGGGGGCTGCTTTCTAAGCACTCAGTTTCACCTCGAATTACCAGAAGGCTCAATGACTAGATCTAGCTTCACTTGCCTGGCTGGTGTGTGAGCTGCTTCGGCTATGGGAGAATCATAGCTCTCTTCTCCTGGACCGTCCACTTCAGTGCTGCATCTGAGACTTTCACATGGCATGTCTGGAATACCCTTGAAGCCTCCAGAAAACGCTTAGATTTGTGTGCAGTATACAGTTATATTTGGGATGCTTTACAAGCACCCAAGGACGTCGATTGGGAACTTTTATTTATGGTGTGTATTGTAAAGGGGAGGGGGAGGAAAACCTCATCGAGTTTTTCTATGTTATTTTAAATGTTTGTCAGCTCTGAGGTATCAGAGACGAATTTTTTTCTTAACCATATTGGANTGCAGTGTATTATCAAGTGATATTTTGAGACTCCTGGAACNGTTACTGTTGGATGGACCCCCCACAACCTGTGATTTTCTCTTGGGCAAATTAAAATTATAGGGAAGTTTAAAAACTATTTTTGCATGCATATTTGTAGAGCTCTAGGGGCATTGTTTTGTCTTGGAAGATTGGTAAAATATCTGTTTAATTTTCTTACTGAAGCGAGCTTTCCCTGAGGTAGAGGGAAAGAGGTGCAGAGCTTCATGGATTTGGGGGGGAGGGGCAGGGCGCTGGACAGGACCCTGTGTCCTCTGACTTCATATGTTAGCAGCAGGCAGGTATCAAATGTTTTTGATCCTAGCATGTGTGGTTTCTTTTTTATCTTTTCTTTATTTTTTTCACTTTTGAAGTTTAAAGTGTTTTGACTTTTAAAGTCCTATTTTTGTCTGATTTTCTTATTCCTAAAACTAGCACTAGTCTGTAATCTGTGCTTTGTGCTTTGTGGCCCTCCCAGATGGGCAGTGCTCTGGGGTTTCGCGCTGGTATCTGTGGGCAAATCACATTCGTAAGTCAGGCTGAAATTGAGCGGGGTTGTGTGTTATCTAAGCATACCACATATCTTCTAGATGGACATACTTTAAGTGTTCCAGTTGTGGTGACTGGAGCTGCTAGATTTAAATTGGACGCAAGCAAAACTGATCTCTTATGGGTCATATAGTCTATCTCGTGCTAAGAGGTATTCTTTCCCTGATGTGGTAAGGCAGCCAGATACACTGTTACTTACAGAGTAGCAGACGGAAGATTGTTTTCAGAAGAAAAGGGTCCCCAGTAACTACAGAATGAAGTCTGTTCAGTGGTGTGGAATGACGGTCTTCAGACATTCCGTGTCAAAATATGAAATATGGTAATTCCACATTATGTATCCCTCCTGAAGCAGACATAAATCCCCGCCCCTTTTACCCAGATTTGCCCCAGCTTTCTTGCTAGAGGCACTGTTTGAAAGTCCCCAGCCAGTACACCTGGGATGCACACCCNNCTGCTCAGCCCAGAGGACATGTCTTCACCTGCTTGCCAAGACCCTTCCCGCTGAAGCAGCCTGTGTGCCTGACTTCCCTCATCAAGGCTGTCACTCACTGGGACNCTGNAGAATCTTTCTTCTGTTTTCTGCCTCCAACACAATCCTTCTCCTTTTGACGCAGTCTGTCCCATGACTCTGAGATAGCCTCAGGAGCTGCATTAAGAGACTCTATGCTTTGTTCATAGTTCACCATTGTAGACAAACCTACACATCTCAGAGGGTGACAGGGCCCTTGCTTGAAGATCCCACCGCAAGCTTGACCTGGANATCTGCCTTCACGTAACTCTTGGTTATGGTGATAAATGGACCCTAATCCCAGTGTTCGTTCCAGACACTATAATCCAGGAAGGGAAGGCAACTCCACTTTTGTTTCATATTTATTTCCCCAAACTCCCTGGGGTGCCTTTGTAAAATGGCTACAATAAATAAGCGGGGCTATAAAAGGTTATATGCTAAACAAGTTTTCCATGTTTCTCGCAAGAAGCATTTGAGTGTTGTAAGAATTCTTTATAGGAAAACTAGTAAGAAGTCATGGAAGTCTGTAGTTCTCCAGAAACTGAAGCGACTTGAGCCCACGGTTGGAGTTGTTTTATCCCTGAGATATAAGCTGGGTGGCTCTTTGTTCTGGAAAGGTCTTCACTCACCTGTGTCTCCTGGCATGATCACAGAAACGAGATAAGATGTGCCGGAAATCACGGGATCTCACCTATAACGGGATCTTCCGGAGACAACTTGGCAGCGTTCCTGAAGTGCAGGACAGGAAGTAAAGGCATAAGTTTCACCTGCTGAAGGCTGCCAGGTACCCCCAGCTCACCCTGCAAAGCTGTGAGTGTTTCCACAGTTTTGCTGCTAGTTCCCAGAGACCCCTGGGGCACGAGGACTTCTAGACTCTACATGTGATGATGTTACACTTTTGCTTCAATGTGAATACTCAACTGACGACTTGTCATCATTTTATGCCTAAAAGTGCCTTGTCCAAAAACTTCTGCATGTTTTTAAGAATTATTTTTGTACACAATGGTAGAGGGGAAATGCACTTTAAAAAATCACAAGAGTGGATGTTTTCGTGTGTGTGGTGGAAGAGAATGGTTGGTTTGTATCTGTCTCAAAAGCAAAAATGTAATAAATACCGAAAAGAAAAATGAAACTATGCTTCTATTTTTAGNGTCTGAGGAAGGAGAGCCATATTTAAAGTCAGTGGGGGTTTTTGTTTTGTTTTCTGTACACATCTTGTTTGGTTTTTGTTTTGTTTTAATTTTTTTAAGATACAGGTTGTATTCAGTGAGTGNGGGAAAGCTGAAAGGTTTGCAGGATGGGAAGGGGCCCCTCGCTTCAGGCTGTCTGGCAGCAAAGGCAGGGGATAGCCTTCACCACCCCTAGACAAGAGCCAGGGAGGAGGGGCAGGGATGACTATCATCCTCTACTCATCTTAGTCACCCAAGGTCATGGTTCTTCCTTCCCTCTCACAGCTCTTGAAGGGTAGAGTGGACATATGTGTGGATTTGGACAATCATGGGTAAACTACCTGTGACTGTCACAACTTTGAACTGCTTGATCACACAGACTCAGTATCCAGGAAAAAGAAGCCACCTGCTGGGGTGGCCTCCCCTCTCCCATTGAATAGCAGACANGTACCCTGAATGAGATTTTCAGGAAGTTCAAAACAACAAATGGAGGAGAAAAGGGGAGGAGTAAAGTGCCACAGCCTTCGGCCCCCCTGGGAAAGCCCACAGCGGCACAGCTGTGAAATGGTAGGATGGACAAAAATGGTGCCACTAGTGTGCAGAAGCAGCCAAGCAGGCTTGAATGTGAAATGTCTTCCAGACTGGTCCAAAGCAGGCCGGGCTATTTTGGGAGGTGGTAGGAAGTTTAAAGGGGGTAGCTTGGTTGGAGTAGGTAAATCGTTACGGGGGAAGGGTGCCTTTGGGCACACCTTCCCATCTCTCCCCGTCTTTCCTGGCTGCCCTGAAGTGAGCTACTTAGGACCCCCACATCTTTTTCCACCGTGGTGTTCTGACTCACTGAAGGACCAGGACGGTGGGGAGCAGACTGACCATGAANCAAAAAAATCTTTCCTGCTTTCCAGTTGCTCTCTCAGACATTTGTCACAGCGGTGTGAAACCAACACGCTAGCCACCCTCCTCAAACAATTGAAACACTGCCCACAGTTGCCATCGCAGAAATTGGAAAGAAAAGCAACACTGCTTTTTACTAATATGAAATTCAGTTGAGTTTTATAATCATTAAAGTGAATCTGTCATCTTATCTCTAAGATGACTGGGGTAAAAACAGGAAGTAAAAGAGAAACAACGTCCCCAGAATCGCAAGTGCCCAACTCTGAACCATTCAGCTGGACATTGGCTGCCCAGCTGCTTTATGCAAAGCAGGACACACTGGTTTTTCAAGCACTCCTCAGTGTGTGTTGTGCTCTGTACACATGTGCTCTGAGAGGACTGCGGTGGATGGCGGATCCCAAAGACCATGCAAGCCAGAGTCTGAGTCCTATAGTTTTCTGTTTTGTTCTTAGACAGTCCGTCTATGTGGTCCTGGGTGTCCTNGGACTTCCTATGTAGACCAGGCTGGTCTGGAATTTAGAGATTTGCCTGCCTCTGCCACCACACTCAGCTCTGAGTTCTAATCTCAGCAATTGCCCTCTCAGGCCTCCTGCACCTGGTCAAGGGCTCTGCTGAAGTGAACACAGGTAACTGAGTGAGAATAAAGGAACTAGGAGCCAGAGTGGTGGCTTGAGTATTTTAGATTAGCCAACATGTTCATTTTTTCAAAGACTTCTAATACAAAGTCCTGTAAGAGGGACCATGAATCATGGGGTCAACAGTACTCTTGAGCATTATTGGACTTTGTAAAGTTCAAGCTGCAAAGAACAGCAGAGAATACAGTCTAGAGAACACAGCCTTCCTAATGCTGNGACCCTTCAATATAGTCCCTCATGTTGTGGTGACCCCCAACCATAAAATTATTTCATTGCTGCTTCATAACTGTAATTTTACTACTGTTGTGAATTGTAATATAAATATCTAATATGCAGGATATCTGATATGTAACCCCTGCAAAGGGGTTATGACCCACATGTTGAGAACCACTGTTGTGTAGGGAAAGAGATGAAGGCTGTGATAATATTCCCTCAACTCTCAGGGCCTNTTAGGAAGAAGACATGCTTGTTGGTTTTTGTCCNCTCGAATCCCTTGAACAAGTCAGTTGCACAGAACTGAGAGGAATCTGGNGATATGAATAGCTGGGCTTCATGGTGGAGCCACTCAGTTCTCAGAGTGGGAATAAGCAGGGTCATCCCTCCCAAGGACTTCCTCTGCCTGTGCTAGGACCACAGGCTAGTAAGCGTAAAAGGTAGAAGAAAGTGTATATGTCTTTAATGGCCTTGTGGGACAGCAGGATGTGACTGGTGGGCAGAAACAACCAATGAAGCCTGTGGCTACCAAGGTTCTAAGAGAGAAGTGGAATTCTTGGCTTTCATATTCCCCACCTTTATTGTAGCTGTCTTAGGGTTTCTATTGCTGTGAAGAGACACCATGACCACAACTCCTATAAGGGAGAACATTTAATTGGGGCTGGCTTACAGTTCAGAGGTTTAGTCCATTGTCATCATGGTGGGAAGCATGGTGACATATAGGCAGACATGTTGCTGGAGTAGCTGAGAGTTCTACATCTGGATTGGCAGGCAGCAGGAAGAGAGAGTGATACTGGGCCTGGCTGGAGCTTCTGAATTGTTCAAAGCNAACCCCTAGTGACACACTTCCTCCAACAAGACCACACCTATTCCAACAAGGCTACACCTCCTAATAGTGCCACTCCTTGTGGGCCTATGGAGGCCATTTTCATTCAAACCACCACAGTAGCATAAAACAGGAAAGCTTTGGCCAAACTCCATTCTTCTTTTCTCCGTCATTGTCCTTGGAGCAGGAGAGCAAGAGAGGCTCAGTGTATAACTCATGCTGCCCCGAGGGAATCATCTGGCAATTGATTGATTGAAGTCATTCTACAAACACTGACATGCCTCCCTCAGGCTGGACCTTAGATTTGACAGAGATTGGACAGGGATATAGACTTTTTTTCTCAGAGCCCAAGGTATCAGTAATGATCTCAAATGTTGTTGTCTACCTAAAGCTCCAAGACAGTGGTTCTCAACCTGTGGGTCATGACTCCTCGGATGTCATANATATCAGATATTTATATTACTATTCACANCAGTAGNAAAATTACAGTTATGAAGTAGTGATGAAATAATTTTATGGTTGGGGGGTCACTACCANATGAGGAACTGTATTAAAGGGTTGCAGCATTAGGAAGATTGAGAACCACTGCTCTAAGACCAGGTAAATAGTTAATTGGCAAGCTTTTTCTACAAGGTACAATGCTGTATGTATTTTAGGTGTTGCTTCTACTTGCCTATTCTTTATTTTCATTTGAAAAACGTAAAAATGTAAAAAAAAGTCCTATGCTCATGGGCCATATATAAACAAGACAAAGCTGAATTTGTCTTGTACTCATAGTTTGCCCCTTCTGGTGAAGAGTCCTAGGAAGATATATGAGAGGTGACTTGTTGAAGAGAGGGGTCAGGAGGTTATTTTCTTCCTGGGCCTTTGGAGAATGAGGACTGCCTGCAGCCATACTGTACAGGAATCTGTTCTGGCTGGATACTGCTCTTTGGGGGATGGGGGGGATAAATTATTATAACAGAATGGTGGTTTAGCCTGTGGTTTTCAGTATGTTTCTGTTGCTTGGGTTTTCTGTTTCCTAATTGTGGTACTGATAGCCAAAAGCCCTCTGGAAATTATAGTCAATTTACGCTTAACAGTAGTGTGTTTAGAAAGAAAGGGGTTATTAATGGTTTGGGCTTTTTCCCTACTNCNGCCTTCCCCCATCCTACCACATCCCTGTGCCCAACATCGAGGGCATGCCAAAGCTCCCAGGAGAGTGCTGTGGACAGACACTGGAGCCTAGCGNTATTCCAGATCCAAGACTCAGGTAGTAACTNCAATGTGCTGCTGAGAATTTTGTCAGNNATGGANGCTCAGCTTATGCTCAGACAAGTTCAAGAGGCCTTATGTACCCA
>LZPO01027492.1:215291-249981 GCA_001675575.1 Neotoma lepida | reverse complement strand
AGTTCTGAAGGTCCATGCAGACAAGGCAGGAAGTGATGTAGCTTGGTGAGGATAGGAAATTAGTTAGCAGATGAACAGGCATAAAAAGCCAGGTTAGACAGTTCTATACAGATGCTAATAAAGCAGGAAAGGCAGTATATAAGTAAGGAAAATTAAGTAAAATGATTCAAAGCCCTTACAATTCTGTACAAAAGTCAGAATTGTATGCCAATCTTATGGTACTAATGAACTTTACAGAACCTCTCAATATAGTTACTGACTCTCAATATGCAGAAAGAGTTGTTTTACATATTGAAACTGCTGAATTTTTATTCCTGATAAAACAAAATTAACTTCACTATTTATACAATTACAGGAAATTATCAGAAATAGGAATCATCCTATATATATATAAAACACACATCAGATCCCATACAGGTCTGCCAGATACTCTACACAAGATGATGATGAGATTGACCAATTATTAATAGGAAATGTGCGAGAGGCCTCAAAATTTCATAGGAAACACCATGTCAATAGCAAAGGTTTTAAAAAGGACTTTTCCATCACTTGGCAATAAGCCAAGTGAAATTGTGAAAAAAAGTACTATTTACTCCTTCTATAACCAAACTCCATTACCAGCAAGAAGTAATCCTAAAGGTATACAAAGAAATGAAATTTGACAGATGAATATGTTTCATTTTTCAGAATTTGGAAGATGTATGTACACCATACAATAGATACGTTTTCAAGATTTCAATGAGCAACAGCTTTGAGTTCTGAAAAGGCTGATTCTGTAATTGCACACCTATTAGAAGTCATGGCCATAATGGCTATACCTGTACAAATTAAGATTGACAATGCTCCAGCATATGTCTCCAATAAAATAAAACAATTTTTTGCATATTATACTATAAAGCATATTATAGGTATACCACACAATCCTACAGGACAAGCAGCTGTAGAAAGATCTAATTGTACTTTAAAAGAAATGCTTTATAAAAAGAAATGCTTTGGGGAACAAAAATCCCCAAAGATACATTGCAAAATACCTTATTAACCTTGAATTTTCCTAATGATGATGAGAAAGGAACAACAGCTGCAGAGAGACATTGGGTAATTAAAAAAGAAAAAACTACTGAGCTAAATTAGCCTGTATACTTCAAAGACGTATTGACCTCAGAGTGGAAACCAGGATATATGCTACATTGGGGAAGGAGTTTTGCTTTTGTTTCCACAGGAGAAAAATAAGCTATGAATAACATCAAAATTAATAAAAATTTGATTCAAACAGGAGAAACTTCTTGAAAAGGAGAAATGATAGTTCATCCACCGATGTGACAATTCTACAAGTTGTAAGGAAAACTCACCTAACAAGGGTCGGGGCAGGGTTCTGTTTTTGTATGTACAGGAAAACAGAAATACCCATCTTCAAGAACTTAAAAAGAACTTGGACATCTAGACGTCTAAAGCAGAAGGGAAGGCAATCCAGAAAAAGTTTACAAGCAGAGAAAAATTGGACTGATTGGTACCAATATACTCTATAGGGTAAAATATCACTGCCTAACACCCAGAAAAGTTGTGGTCCTGACTCAATTATAAATTAAGTTAGCTTTGGAGTTGGGATGTAGGTCTCTCCTTCTCTAAACCCAAGCATGTTGTTAAAAGAAAAAAATTAAGAGATTCTGTCTCATATCAGAAGAGCCACCTGGTGTGGAACAGAAGAAAGCCAATAATCTAGGGACTATTGTTGTCATGATTCTATCTCTTTCCATGCTTATTCTTGATTCTTTAGAACCTTTCTTTATATATCATGCCATCTTAAAATTTAAACTTTGTTTTGACATTAATAATCTTCAAGTTTTCCACAATGAAAAAAAATGAATCTTCCTAATAATGGTCTCTGAAGTCTCCAGAAGGAAGATGAGGGCCCACAACAATGATTCTACCTGGTTCATAATGATGCCATTGAGCTGGTAAACACCACTCAGTGATTGACTTTGGGCTGCAAACTGTTCAGGACAGTTCCAAGATGGCTAGCTGAGATGGTCCATCATATTACACTCCTAGCCAGAACTTCAGATAAGCTTTACCCATAACTCGGAGACTGACTACAAATAACACAGCCATTTCCTATGAGACCTAACCATTGTTTTAGTTTTTTCATAAGATCCCACAGAGATACTGTCCCTCTCCCCAAGGCAGCAGGAAGCAATTCTAATAAAACGATGCCCCCTCTACCAAAAGGTTTTATTTTCTTAGGGTTATGGATAATTGTCATCTGTTANGGGTTGGTTATACATTGTATTAGGGTTGGGAGTGAAACAATAAAGTTTAGACTCAGGATTCTCTTTTGGAAAATAAAAAGGGAATAGATAGGATAGGATAATAAGGTAGATTATTGTATCTACTTGTAAACTAAATCAGTAACTATCAACTTTAGATAATTTGCATTGGTATGGATTCTTGTATATTGATACAAATGTAAAATTATTTTTCTATTCCTGTTTAAGATAATTTGTATATTGATACAAATACAAAATTATATTTGTCATACTGTATGTATGTTCTACCTCTGTTTAGGCTATTTTGTATATTGATACATATTAAGGATATTGTTGTCATATTGCACTATACATTTCTACCTCTAAGATATTTTGGATATTGTCACAAATTCAAGGTCATTGTCCTTATACTGTACATCTGTTTAAGATTGTTTACTCTTATAATATAAAGCCTTAGTCTTTAAGTTATTTAGGTTGATAAGATTTACAGGTTAATAGTCACCTGTAGTTGTTACATTTGTAGTCATGTTAGGTTTCTTAGATATACAGAAATATATGTTGGGTGTCTAGGTAATCTTCAAACACTTCACAAACCTAGAGAATATGGCATTTAAATGTTTTAATAACTTAGAATTCTATTGGCGTGAGACACGATTGCTCCTGGCAGCACTTATCTACTCCCAAGAGAATGTTGGGCATTGAAGACACTCCATATGGAAGTTTGTTTTCTTCTTGGCAAAAAATGACCTGTTGGGCAAAGAACTGCCCTTGCCTCTACTGCTGACAGTAAGCATGCTGTCCAATCCAGACAAGCAGGATAAAGGATAAGTGATTGCTGAACCTTGTCAAGACAGGGTAAGACAGTCTTTCAATTTCTCCTGCTTCTGAAAATGGTCTTTCAGATATTCTAGGCCTGTAGCCAAAAATGGATGCTCCAACGTTGCAGAGAAACATTAGGTGACTGTCCAGGCAGCCAGCTGTCTCTGCTATTTCTTGCAATTTTTCGGAAGTTGCTTGCTTACACTTCTTGTTTACTCAGGTAATATTATTTACCTTCTCAGGTCTTTGATGGGGTTGAAGACCTGAGGTAGTTATAGTTTCAATCCTCTCATTGTAGCTAAGAACATATCAGGTCCTAGATTTAGATTCTTCAGGATAGGACAGCTATTGGAATAATCTCTGTAATTTGCCATTTACATATGATCTGGACATTTAGTATGTTTCTTGCTTGATGTTGTTCTTGTTGGTTGTAGTTCCATTTTTGCTTATGTATTACTCTTTATTTCTCCTGGACAATACTTGATAATTGTTCTTATTGTACATAGTTTTGTTGCTCAAATCCTAAATGGTCTTATAATAAAAAACCCAGAGCCAGATATTGGGGTAAATTCTGAAAGATCAGAGAGACAAAGGAACAAGCCACTAGAGAAACTTCTTACCACTACCGAATCATCAGGCCGAATGGAAGGCAAGATCCTATCTCCACGAATCCTCTGACTGAAAGCCTCTGAGTCCTCAGCCGAAAGGGGCTCTAGTTCCTGTCTCCTCACACCTTATAAGCCTTTCTCTGTCCAGCCATTTCACTTCCTTCCTAGTGTTGGGATTAATGCTGTGTGTGTGCTTCCCAAGTACTGGTAGCAAAGGCATGAGATCTTAAATGTTGGGAGTAAAGGCTTGTGACTCCCAAGTACTGGAATTAAAGGTGTGTGCCACCTTTAATTTAACTACCTGGCTCTGTTTCTCTCCTAGACTGAATCAATCTCATGTAGTCCAGGGTGACTTTGACTCATTGAGATCCAGACAGATCTCTGCTTCCCGAGTGCTAGGATTAAAGGTGTGTGCTACCACTGCCTGGCTTCTATGTTTAATCTAGTGGCTGGCTCTGTCCTCTGATCCTCAGGCAAGCTTCATTTGATACACAATATATCACCACATAGTTTTGTACTAGATTTAGAACTTTCTTATTTAGACAAAAAAGGGGAAATGTAGTGGGTATTCATTCCACCTATGGCCTTGATGTACCAGCCCCTAGGGCATGGCCTCTTGGCTAGCTTAAGATCTGGGGGGCATATACTTGAGGTCCTTCTCTCTCACACTCTTGGATGGTGAAAAGCAAGTCAGACGGTGTGAAGCTGCATGGGATTAAGTCCTCGGCCTTCCAGGGACTCTGGGACTGAATTTGCCTTATCCTGTATCAGTGAGTTGTTCCTTCATATAATTCTTTAATAAATAATCCCTTTCTCAGTAATCTGTGGATTTCCTGCATTAAGCCACCATGTCCCACATGGTTTTATAAATGCTTAAAAGACTTTATTTCTTCATATGAGTAGATATGTGTGTATATCTATAAGTGTATTGCTGCATGTATGCAAATGCCTGTGGAAACCAGAGAAGGATATTGAGTCCCCTGGGGTTACAGTCAGAGTCAGTTCTGAGCTGCCCTATGTAGGTGCTGGGAACCAAAACCAAATTAATCCTCTGGAAGAGCAGCAAGCACTCTCAACCATCAAATGTATGTCTTCAGGCACTTGATAAATCTTTTCAGAAATTCTGGTATGAATTTTGATTTTTGTCTGTTTCTGGTGTTGTTGTTGAGATGATAATGGTTTTCTTTTTTCTGTTGATATGATAAAATCACTTCATTAAAACATTTTAAGCCAGCATTCCAATCCTTGACTAAGCCTTCAATTTTTCGTGAAGCATTATCATTTTTATAAATTGCTACTTTCAGTATACTAATTTTTAAAGATTGTTTTTGTCTGTATTCATAGTTGTCCCCCTCATACTTTTCAGTAATGCCAGCCTCAATGAATGGCTATTCTTGTCTGATAGACTTTGTGTAGAATTGTTATAATATCTCTAAATATTTGTTATAACTTACTAATGATATCGGGAATTGTCTTTCTTAGAAATTTTAGATCACTAATTCATTTTCTTGGGTTATTTCTTCTTGGGGGAGATTGTTAGTGCTTTTAAAGCAGTGGATCTCAACCTGTGGGTCACTTTGGCAACCTCTATCTCAAAAATATTTACATTATGATTCATAACAGTAGCAAAATTACAGTTATGAAGCAGCAACAAAAATAATTTTATAATTCAGGCTCACCACAACATGGGGAAGTGTATTAAAGGGTCACAGCATTAGGAAGGTGAGAACCACTGTATTAAAGGAACTTGTCTTTTTGATCTAAGTTACTATAGTTTTATAAGTAAATTTTCATTCTATTACCCTGTTGTTCTTGTAAACATTTTGGTGTCTCCAGTGATGACTTCTCTTTTATTCTTAGTATTGATAACTTGTTTCCCCTCCCTTTTCTTTGTTATTTTGGCTAACCATTTATAAATTCCATGATATTTTCATTGAATAAGTGTTTTTTTTCTCATTGTTTGCTCTATTATTTTTTCTGTTTTCAACTAAATCCATTATTTGTCTTGTATTTGGTATCCTTCCCTTGTTCTTACTCTGCATTTATTTGCTCTTCTTTGTCTATGNTCTTAACTAAGTTTTGGCTACTGATTTTGTGCATTTGTTCTTTGCTATCATGAACATTCATTTCTATAGATTTCTTCTAATCCTGGATGTCTTCTACAAAGTTTGATATGCTTCATTCTCAAATATTTTTAAATCTCCTTCAAATTACTTCTTCCATACATGGTTTATTTTGAAGTACATTGTTTAATTTTTAATTATTTGAGATGTTTTTATATCTTTCCATTGTTTCTTTGTTTAATCCTCTTCTGTTCAGACATTATAGAGTGGCCTTTAACTCACTCTGTCATTCAGGGAAGACTTATTGTCCTTCTGACTTGGTCTCCTGAGGAAATAATGGTAAAGGCTTATACCACCAGTCCCAGATACTCCACTACTTTTTAAAATTTAATTGTTCTACTGATTTCTGATAAGTGTCCATGCCTCAAGTTTTCAGTAGGTGTCTTTATGTTGCCTTTATCTCCATCTAGTTTTGTTTCATATATTTTGAAGCCCCATTGGTAGGCATATACACATTTAGAGTTGCTACTTCTTTTGGTGGGCTACCCATTTATAATTATGTTATGTCTCTTTTTCTCAATAATAATAATACTTCTTTTCCTAAATCTCCTTCAGTGTAAGCTGTCCAAATTCATGACCTGGAAGTATTCCATCTCACATTCTCAAGTCACATATCTTAATCTAATTTAGTCAGAAAATCCAGTAGTTTACATGTTTCTAAAAACAGAACTATTGGACTTAGAACAAATTGAGAATTGTGTGACTAAAGCATACAACCCCCACATACAAGGCCATCTCACATTACCAAAAGAGAAAAGTTTTAGAAAGTATTCTGTGACTATGACTGTAATTCTGTGAATATTGAATATAAATTGAAATGGTATCTGGAACCCTCTGAGTTCTCCTCTACATTTTAAGGAGCTCTAGCCTGTTTCCTTATTTATACTTCCTCAGCACTAACCTTTTCCCAGCAAACCAGGAAAAATAATCATCATAGTGACATCCCCCAATCCTCATGCCAAAGTGCAAGCGCGCGCGCACACACACACACACACACACACACACACACACACACGCTCTCTAAATGCCAACCCAAATTCCTGAGTGAGCCAAGATCTACTTGATATCTATTTCTGGATCTGTGGGTAGTGGAGAATTTGTCAGGTTGTTTTTAGTCCTAACAAGGCAACATACACCAACATAGCTGGCTGTGTCATTGGTGGGGGAAATTGTATCCCCTCACTACCTACTCATGGCTGTTATTTCCCTTGCAATGCCCTTTCTAAAAACAACAAGAAAAGCTACAAACCAGGAAACAGCCCTTACAGTCAGAGAGAGAAACTGTCTTTGGTGAGATTTGGGAGAGAAGTTAAAGGACAAAAATGGGA
Source organism: Neotoma lepida (assembly GCA_001675575.1). NCBI lineage: Eukaryota > Metazoa > Chordata > Mammalia > Rodentia > Cricetidae > Neotoma > Neotoma lepida. The sequence continues at coordinate 242,839 of LZPO01027492.1, read as the reverse complement.
GCGTCCCTTCTAAGTCTCAGCTCTCTCTTCTGGGACATGAGGATTATAACACCTGCCTCAGGGGATTGTTCTGAGGACAAAATAAGATTAAAGATATGGTTCAGTAGGTTAGGGCATTTCCTGCCAAGCCTGGATGACCTGAGTTCTGTCCCCAGGACACACAAGGTGGAAAGAGAGAACTTACTCCTTCAAGGTTTCCTCTGATCTTCACATGCATCACAATACATAAATAAACTATACTAAAAATAAAATATTTAGTATACTATAAAACATTTGATCTGTAGATCAAGTTCTAGTATAACCGCAGCTACACAGAGAAACCCTGTCTCAAAAAGCCAAAGAAAAAAAAATTTTCATATGTGAAAGATAAAAATACTTTTATATATTAATTATTCCTATTTGGAAATAAAAATATTCATATTTTGACTTCTGAATGAAATGATATCAGTATTCTTTTTGTTCACTATTAAATCTTCATGCTAGGAAGCTGGAAAGATAGCTTGGTGATTAAGAACACTTGTTGATCTTGCAAAGGATCTGGGTTCAGCACACACATGTTAGCTCACAACCAACTGTAATCCCAGTTCCAGGGGACCTGACACCCTCCTTCTGGTCCCCCACAGGCACTACATCCATGTGGTGCAGGCAAACAACATAAAGTAAAATAAGTAGATCTAAAAAAACCAAAACCGAAACATTATATGGTATGGTTGGGTATAGATATCAGTTGGTAGAATATTTAACTAGCATACATGATGCCCTGGAACCATCCCCAGCACCGGATAAACCAGGAGTAGTGTTGTACACTTAGAAACCCAGAACTCCCAACTTATCTAATAAAAATTTGCAACTAGCCACTATTTTGTTGACTATGAGAAAATTTTCATGTTAATTTTTTAGGGTCTGATAGAATATTCATTGTATTACAGTGGTATTCATATGCTATGTCTCTAAACTTTATTTTCAAAAGCTTAAGGCCCAAATACAACTTTCTCTAGAATTAAAAAAGAAAAAAGAATCCTGGAACTCAGAAGGTGGAGGTGTGAGGAGAGGATGCTGAGGAGCATCTTTGGATACATAGGGAGTTTATGACCAGCCTGGGCTAGAGACCCTGTCTCTAAATAATTACATAAGTAAGTAACTAAATGGAGCCTCATGGAAATTTTTTTTTAATGGAGGCTTTTATTTTGCATGTAACACTGCTGGGGCAGGGGTCTTGCCTGCGGCCACCCTAAAGATCACACTAGGCTTCAGACACTAGCTTGGAAGTGAGGTGACAGAAACAATGATTCAGACCAATCACATGATTACAAAGCTGGGGTTCCCGGAAGGGCTCCAGGTGGTCAGGTGTGGCTGTCTAAGGATGTCTAAGGAAGCAGTGGCAAGGGAGGGGCAAGCACTGGGCTGGCTTTGAGCCGCCTCGCCTCGATGACATCAGGGACAGGGTCTGAGCAGCTGGTGGCTCCAGGGATCTCCACCCACACTTTACTTGGCCAGGGGGTTTCTGAAGGACCTGCTGGCAAACTTGGCCTTGCTGACCAGTTCTTCCTCGATTCTAAGGATCTGGTTGTACTTGGCCAGGCGCTCGGATGGGCATGGGGCACCAGTTTTGATCTGCCCAGAGCAGAGTCCCACCACCAGGTCAGTGATGAAAGTATCCCCAGTCTCCCCAGAGCAATGGGACACCATGACACCCCAACCATTGGACTGGCCCAGCTTACACTCCTGCAGAGACTCGGTCACAGAGCCAATCTGGTTCACTTTGAGCAGGAGGCAGTTGCAGGCCTTCTCACTCACAGCCTTGGCAATCCTCTTAGGGTTGGTTACTGTGAAACCCTCCCCAACCACCTGGATGCCTGCACTAGCTGTGAACTTCCTCCAGGCTTCCCAATCATCCTGGTCTAAGGGGTCCTCGGTGGACACCACTGGATACTCCCGGATGAAGGACTTATAAAGGTCAACCAGCTGGTCGGGTGTGATGTACCTGCTGGCATCATCGGGAGATTTGAAGTCCAGGTTATGCTTGCCAGATACAAAGAACTCAGAGGCAGCCACGTCCATGCTGATGACTGCTTGGTCAGTGTAGCCAGCCTTCCCAATTGCGTTCTTCAGCAGCTCCAAGGCTTCTTTGTTCTCCGGGATGTTGGGTGCAAACCCGCCCTCATCACCCACATTGGTGGCATCCTTCCCATATTTCTCCTTGATGACATTCTTCAGGTTGTGATAAACCTCTGCCCCAGTGCGCATGGCTTCCCGGAAATTGGACGCCCCCACAGGGAGGATCATGAACTCTTGCATGGCCAGCTTATTGCCGGCATGAGAGCCGCCGTTCATCACATTGAAAGCTGGAACCTGCAGAATGACTTCAGGGTTGCCAGCCAAGTGTGACGATAAAGGGGAAAAGGTGCCCTTTTCTGCGGCACCAGCTTTGCAGACAGCCAGGGACACTTCCAGGATGTCATTTGCACCAAATTTCGATTTATTTTCAGTGATGTCCATCTCAATCAAGAGTTTGTCAATCTTCTCTTGTTCTACAACATTCAGTTTCTTGCTAACCAGAGCAGGAGCGATAGTTTTATTGATGTGCTCAACAGCCTTTGAGACACCCTTCCCCATGTAGCGAGTCTTACCATTGTCACGGAGTTCTAGGGCCATAGATGCCATTGATGCCTGTGAAGGCACTACTGGGCACGGCAGCTCTGAAGAAACCTTTTGAGGTGTAGAGATCAACCTCAACAGTGGGGTTCCCGCGAGAGTCAAAGATCTCTCGGGCAAGGATCTTGAGAAATAGACATGGTGTGCTTCTTGCAGTCGGATGGCAGTGCAGGAAACGAACAGATGTTTCTGCAGACACCATGGAGAGCGTTTAAGAGAGACGTACGCTCGACCCTGTTCCCGAGCTGCTCTCGGAAATATTTTTAAATTGACCAAAATATAAGTTTTAAAGAAAAGTGCTTTTTATATTTTTATATAGTATTTTTAGTTTATACTTTAGAATAAACTCTAGTTTAAAGCTAGGGACACATTTGAGTGGTACGGCATTTACCTGGAATATGTGAGGCCTTGAGGTAAATGAATCAATCTATCAATCAATCAAGTTCTACTTTAAAAACAATTCAGTGATATTTTTTAAAGTGTTAACTCATTGTCTTCCATGCTGAGAAGTCCAATGCAATTCTGATTATTTATCTTTCTGCTATGTCTCCCTAGAAGGCTTCAGGATATGTTCTCTACTGTTCTAAAGTGTAATACTAATTTCCTTTCATCTCAGTGTTTTTCATATTGTACAGTAGCTTCATCAGCCTTCTTGAATTTTGTTTTGTTGTTGTTATTTTAATAGACTTTCTTTTTAAAATCAGTTTCTGATTCCCAGCAAAAGTGAACAAAAACTACAGCATTCCCATACACCAGCCTCCCTCTGTCAACATCCTTGCCTCCTCAGACACACCAGGCTCCATATCTGTCAACATTCCGCATTAGAAGAGTACTTTTGTTCCAGCTGATGAACACACATTTTATTACCTACAGTTTTAATGAAGACTCACTTTTGATGCTGTACATTTTATGAGACTTGACAGATATATAATAGCACGTAACTATTATTGCAGTGTGTTGTATGATATTTTGTTTGTGTTCTGACAAATAAAGCTTGCCTGGAGATCAGAGGGCGGAGCTAGCCACTAGTTAACCATAGAGGCCAGATAGTGGTGGCACACACCTTTAATCCCAGCACTAGGGAGATGGAGACAGGAATACAAGGTGGGTAGAGACAGGATCTCCCCCTGTTCAGTCTGAGGATTCATAGAGACAGGATCTTGGGCACCCCATTCAGTCTGAGATTGCTTAGAGGTAAGAAGTCTCTGGTGACTGGCTGCTCTGCTTCTCTAGTCTTTCAGCTTTCACCCTTGATATCTGACTCTGGCTGTTTATTGTTAAGACTAATTAGGATCGTGCTTCAGTAGTGTCATACAGAGTCATTTCCTTGCCCTAAAAATCCTCTGTGCTTTGTCTATTCCTCCTTATTTCTCTTGGAAACCACTGGTCATCTTTTCAGTGTTTCGTTACTTTTGCCTTTTCTAGAATTTCAGGTAGTTCGAACAATTGCCTTTAAAGATTGGCTTCTTTCACTTAGTAATATGCATTCAAGGCTTCTTTGTGTCTTTCCCATCTGATAGTTTCTTTTTCTCACTAATATTCTATTGTCTGGATATACCATAGTTAATTTGTTCAGTCCTTACAGAAAGATCTCATTTCCAGTTTGAAGCAAATATGAAGAAAGTGGCAAAAAGCATCTATGTTCAAGTTTTGTGTAGATGTTAAACTTTCAAACCACATAACTAAATAACCAAAAAGTAATGTTACTGGATTGTGTGGTAGGGATATGTTAAGTCTTATAAGACACTTTCTTAATTGGTTGTACCAATCTGTGGTGATTTGAATAGGTATGGCCCCCATAGACTCATGTGTTTGAATGCTTGGCTCAAAGGGAGTGGCACTATTAGGAGATGTGGCCTTGTAGGAGTAGGTATGGCCTTGTTGGAGGAAGTGTGTCACTATGGGGAGGGCTTTGAGGTCTTAATATGCTCAAGCTATGTTCAGTGTGGAACATAGTCTCCTTCTGCTGCCTATGGATCAAGATGTAGAACTCTCAGCTCCTTCTCTCACATCATAGGATTGCCACCATGCTTCTTGTCATAATGATAATGGGCTAAACTTCTAAAATGGTAAATCAGCCCCAATCAAATGTTTTCCTTTATAAGAATTGCTGTGGGCCGGGCGGTGGTGGCGCATGCCTTTAATCCCAGCACTTGGGAGGCAGAGGCAGGCAGATCTCTGTGAGGCCAGCCTGGGCTACCCAATGAGTTCCAGGAAAGGTGCCAAAGTTACACAGAGAAATCCTGTCTCGGAAAACCAGAGGGGGGGGGAAAGAGTTGCTGTGGACATTGTGCCTCGTCACAGCAATAAAACCTTAACTAAGACAGCCTACAACAAATGAGAGTTTCCATTGCTCTACACCCTCATCAGCATTTAATATTGTTTTGAATTTTGGCCACTTTGATAGACATGTAGTGGTATCTCACTGTTGTTTTAATATCCAATTCCTTATAACATATGATACTGTGCACCATTTCATGCTTATTTTCCATTTACATAACTTCTTTTATGGAACATTTGATTGTGCAAGTCTTCTCAGTTTTGAATTAGGTGGTTTTCTTATGCTTAAGAATTATTTGTATATGTTGAATACAGCCTTTTATCAGATATGTTTTGATATTGATAATGAGCAAGGGTTGTCTTTCAATTTATAGCTTTGCCTATTATTCTCTTAATAGTATCTTAAAAAAGATTTATTTTTATTCATGTGTATGTTTGTGTGTGTGTGTGTGTGTGTGTGTGTGCCAGTGGCCATAGAGATCAGAAGAGGGCATTTGCTCCCCTAGAGCTGAAGTTGCATACAGTTGTGAGCCACTTGATATGTGTGCTGGGAATTGAACTCTGATGCCCTGTAAGAGCAGCAAGTGCTCTTAACTACTGAGCCATCTCTGTAGCCCTTTAACAGTATCTTTTGCAAAGCAAATTTCTTTTTTTTTGAACCCACGCCTTTGTATGCTCACTCTGCCAGTGAGCAACATCCACAATCCTTTTTTTGTTTTTGTTTTTTAGACAGTCTTGCTATGAAGCTTAGGCTGGCTTTGAACCTGTGATCGTCCTGCCTCAGCTTCTTTGTAATACTGGAATTATAGACAGCTGCCATTATGCCCCTCTTAGAGCAGAGCTTTTTTTTGTTTCAATCAAATCCATTTTATCAGTTCTTCCTTTTGTCCACTGTGTTCCCCCTTCTTCTAAGTTCACAGTTTTAAAACATTTACACTTAGGTCTTTGATTTACTTTGAGTTAAGTTTCTGAAAGGTAAATGGATATCTAGAGTCTTCCACTGTTCTCCACATGTGGGTATTCAGCTACTCTGGCACCATTGTTGAAAAGTCTATTCCCTCTTTATTCAATTGTCTTTGCCTTTGTCAGCAGGGATCAGCTGGTTGCACATGAGTTATTTCTGGGCCTTTGACTCTAGTTTGTCCTGATTACTATTGCTCTGAAGGGTTGATGGGCTTTCTGTTTGTTTTTCAGATGAATTCTCACTGTGTTACCCAGACTACCATTGAACTCATAAGTTTAAGTGACCCTCTGCCTCAGCCTCCTGAGTGTGCTGTCACACTGGCTCTTGCAGAGCTTTGACTGGTATTGTAGTTTATTTCTGTGTAATGTAAATTGCTATTAGTTTAGGTGTTGAACTTCCCATTTCAGAAAGCAAATTCTGTAATGAATTCAATGGTCTTGCTAGAGGATGACTCTGTACCTTTCTCAGACTCACAGTCCCAGGCACACCCCAGTTTTAACTTGGTGAAACCTTAGCATAAGAACCAATTACTGTACTTGGACTCCTGACCCGCAAGAACTGTGGGATAATTTTGTGAGGTTTCGTTTCGTTCATTCAGTGCTGGGGGTCAAACCCAAAGCTTCCTGAAAGTTAATCATGTGATGTACCAATGAACCATACTCACAAGCTGCTAGTTTGACAATTTGTTCTATAATGTGGTGATTAATACTATCAGCTTGATTGGACTGAGATGCTTAAGAGATTAGTGAAGCTCTCTAACAGATGTGAGATGAGTGACATGTGGGATGGCAACTAAATGTGAGTGGCACATTCAACCAGGCTGGGAGTCCAGATGGAGCAACAGTGTAAGGAGGAAGCCAGCAGGACTAGGGATACTCTTTCTCATTCGCTGCTTCTGGTGGCCATGACACCTTGCTCTGGCTCTGCTACATGATGTTCTGCCTCAGCACAGATCCAGAAACAGTGGAACCATCTTACTAAAGACTGAAATCTGTGAAATGGCTACCCTGGGATAGTTGTAAATCCACCCCTGAGGCAAAACCACTTCTGACAAATTCTTTGTGCATTATAAAGTTTCTCACTTTGCCTATGAGAAAAGAACTATTTTCACAATCTAAGTGGTTCTGAAGACTATTCCTTCTCATCTCTAAGTTGGTCCTTCCCCAGCCACAGGTGTGTATAATTTTTTAAAATCGTACATGTGTTCATGAGCACTCAGTTCGCAGGTTCTAGAGGGAATTTTTTCAGGTCTCGGGTTCTTTCTCTTTAGAGCTTTAGACATTTCCTGTAGATTCTAGCAACCCAGGACCCTACCCCAATTCCAAATCAGGGAGCTTCCTCAGAGAGATCAATGGATTATGGAAACTGAAAAGTCTGGTGATCTACAGTCAGTTGGAGAAGCAGGCAGTTGGGCAGAAGATATCCGTCTTCCTCCTGCCTTTTTATCCTACTTAGGTTCTCAATGAATTTGATGGTGCTCACCCACATAGAGCAGAGTTAGCTACTTTATTCAGCTCATCTATTCAAATGTTAACCTTATCGGGAGAATTGGCCCCACCCCTCACCATAGGGGCCTAGGAAAGCTGGCTCCACCCCTCCCCTGGGGAGGGTAGTCCCAGTGGCCCAGACTGACCAACTCAGTTATCACTCAGACCCACATCCTGGGCCTTCAGTTGGTCCACCCTAACATCTTCTCCATCTATGACCTGTTGGAACTTCTGAAGGGACTGGTCCTGTGGAATGATAGCTGCAGGATCTCCATGACTTGGGCAACAGCAGGATATCAGAGAGGAGTTTTGGTGAGGGTCCAGTGATGATGATGTGTCAGAGGCCTTGAACCAGTCCAATGACTCATTGCAATGAACATTTTGCTGGTGGGGCTGATTGGACAAAAGGGCACACTGTTTGACACACTGCAGATCCCAATACCACTAGGATGAATGAAGAAGTGTTAGAAAGACAGAGGAGTAAGGTGGGTTTTTTTTTTCTGTTTTTAATTAATATTTTGGGAAGATTTCTTTTGGGGGATGCTTCAGGGGCAAGGGATAGATATGGAGGGGCTGGGAGGTGAGTGGAATTTGGGTGCATGATGTGATATTACCCAAAGAAACAGTAAAGAATTATGTTATTAAAAAAATATCCTCTATAGAAGTAAGCTTTTCAACAGTATTATGAACTACCCAGCACAGGCTACTTATGAAGAATTAGAGGTGTATTTAGCTCACAGTTTTAGAAGTTTAAAGTTTAGCACCCTTAGGTTCACAGTAAAGGCTACCACTTGGCTACATCATCTCATGACATGGATATCTACAGCAGATGTGCAGCAGATGTGTGGCAGAACCAAGTGATTGTCTCTGGAGATGTCCTCCTTTGTAACAGTCCTCTCCTGAGAACTCAGGGAAGGGCAGAGCTACCTTATGCCTCCAGTGTCCTAGGGCCCGTGTCACAAAGGTTCCACCTGTTATTTATTTGTGGTGCTATACACTGGGCTTGAAAAAACACGAGGTATGATGGAACCCACTATAAGAGTTTTATTAGTGGAGGGTAAGGGGAAACGTGCAAATAGGCCTACCAGAAAGAGAGGTGCAGAAGAGAGAGAGTCGGGGCAGGTGGAGCCTGCTTTTATAGGTCACCTCGAGCATGCATATATGGGCTTATGTAGCTATGGCATGCATGCGCATAGATTACATGATCACACTGTGCACAGATTATGTAGGATGTAAGACCCTGGAGTGACTAAGCATTTTTCCTAACTGCTGGACATCACATGTGCGGTCTTGTGGCTAAGAAGTGGCTAGGAATTATAACACCACCACCCACTAAAATCATTATCCTTGTGGCCAGGCCTTTAATACATGAACATGTGAGAGAACACAGACCATATCTGAACCACAGCCCTGTAGAGACACCAAGATGTTTAGCCAGCTATTTGGGCATCTCATGGCCCAGTCAAGGTAACACATAACCATCACACCTACTTTTAAGGAATTCGTAGCCTATGAAGTGAGCATCTTTTTGTTGTTATTGAGGTTTGTTTTGTTTTTTTTGGGGGGGGGCAGAGTTTCTCTGCATAGCCTGGGCTGTCCTGGAACTCACTCTGTAGACCAGGCTGGCCTCTAACTCAAGAGATCTGTCTGCCTCTGCCTCTCGAGTACTGAGATTAAAGGCGTGCGCCACCACCACCAAGCTGGAGTGAGCATCTTTAGATCTTTAGCATCATTTTAAAGAAGTCTGAACAAAATGTACAGTGTGTACAGAAAAAAAAATCAACAAAATAGAAGAATCTGCTGAAGTATTATTATAATATTCCAACCTCAATTTGAGGGCTAACTAGGCCTCTAAAGTTGCTATCTGTAGGTGAAAGACTAGTTAAAAGAAATTTGACAAGGGGCTGGAGAGATGGCTCAGCAGTTAAGAGCACTGGCTGCTCTTCCAGAGGTCCCAGGTTCAATTTTCAGTCCCACGTGGCAGCTCACAACTATTTGCAACTCTTGTTCCAGGGGATCCAACTCCCTCACACAGACATACATGTAGGCAAAACACCAATGCACATAAAATATAAATAAATCATTAAAAAAAAGAAATTTGACTAGAGTAAAATATGGTTGAAATTAGGTAAATATGGAAAACATGATGTGCTTTTTTGGCAAGGAAAAATAGTTTTGGCATGATTACTTCAATGGTGCCGCGACCCGCACGGCTGTAATCTGGATCTGGCGGAGGGAGTCGGGATTGAACGCAGCACACACTGTCAGATTGCAAGCAGCTAGGACCTTTATTCACCGAACATCTCTTACTGGAACTGGGACTAGAAGCAGCCGAACGAGCCGAACGTCTTTCATCATTCCCTTCTGCCTTATATACCCTCTGAGAATGGCCCTGCCACGTGCCTCAGCACCTGGGGTCAAGGAAAGGTCAGCATGTTCCAGAAAGCCACAGCTGCAAAGCATTCATCCTCTCAGCACTCAAACGGAACAACCTGAATGGAATCACGGAACTCAGCATACAGGAGGAGTGGGAGCACATTCAGCTGGGCCCAGAGATATTTTGCTTCCAACAAATGGTTTTCTTTATCCATTTACATTTGTAAGTACTCAGAAAAAGTGACACAATGCCACTTCATCCTTCAGGATTTGTTGAGTGTGTTTATTCTACAATGGACTGGGCTAAATTCTTGGGCCACATCATGAATAAGAAGTAGGCCTTGCTCCCATCTTGCTAGCTAATGGCCAACATAATTCATGAGGACTAATGTAGAATATACACCCAGAACAAATAGCATTTAATCAACTTATTAAGATAAACCGAGTGAGTGTTTATGATGCAGACACATGAATTGGAAATCAGAGGTGGATGTTTTCAGGACAATTTAGCTTAGTTCTCATCGTTGATAGCCTATGCATGAGCCTATGCTCTGTGCTTGGGGGATGCAAAGGAATATTAATATTAGCTTCATCAGCACAGGAATGAAGGGCGGAAGGAAGGAAGGAAGGAAGGAGGGAAAGAGGAAGGGAGGCAAACTGCTGCCCCCAAAGCAATTAAAAGTACTTCTGCTTCACCTCCTGTTCTGTCTCACGCATACTACTCTTTTTACTGTCCATTATATTTAGCTCAGTTCAACACTGGCTTAGAGTAATACTGAGTAGTCTTTGTTTACACGACTGAGTATCTTGTCTATCTGTAGAGAGCTGTGTTCAAAGACAGGGAGCTTCTGTAGGAAGAATATGCAATTTTGATAAGCAGCACAGCTAAATGTGTTTGTGGTAGGGAGAATCTGTTGGATCCTGTTACTAAAGAATTGCTGCTAGCATTGCATGTGTTTCAAAAAGATCTCACAGAGTTTGCACAGCATGTTTAAAGAACAGAGGCTAGTTTAAGACTTTCTGCTCTGATCTCTTTGTTATGACTTTTCCCCTTTCTTTCTTTCCTCCAACGTATTTCCTTTCAAAGGATGGAATGCAAGTCTAACGCAGTGTGAGAGAAGGGGTTAGTATGCTCTATCAACTGTTAGGGAGATTTTAAAATAGCCATTTTAATTGACTAATACATAGCTCAAAGCCATAGAAATGCTTGCAAAATTGCTTCCTGTGCAGTCATAGTGACCACAGAGAAGCAGAAGTAAGAAGGAAGCAGTGGGACTAGAGCTCTTAGGAAATCTTTAGCAGGACTTCATAATTTTTTTCATTAAACTTTTTAAAAAATCATGAAGAGAAGCACTTGGGAGGCAGAGGCAGGCAGATCTCTGTGTCCAAGGCCAGCCTGGTTTACAGAGTGAGTTCTAGGACAGCCAAAGCTACATAGTGAGAACCTGTCTGGAAAAATACAAACAAAAAAATCATGCAGAGAAATTTTTTTTCAGAAAATTAAGTGCCTTTCAACAGCATACTACAAATCAAATCAAAATATACAGAATTTTCCTATAAAATAATGTATCTTTGGCGTTAAATTACTTTTCTAGAAATGTTTTGACTTTGAGAATTAACTACTGAAGGAAATCATTTCTTTATAGGCTGTGGCTATATTGTGACTAAGAGATTTGTAATCTGCCTCAATATGTTACTAAAATAGAAGTTGTTGTAATTACCATGCTTGCTCTTTACATTTAACCTAAGGCATTGCTTAAAATACTCAGTATCTTCGAGGCTAGCCTGGTTTTCAAAGTGAGTTCCAGGACAGTCAGAGCTGTTACACAGAGAAACCCTGTCTCAAAACAAACAAACAGAACAAAACAATGCCCCCACCAAAAAAACAAAAAACAGATATCTGAATATTTAGACTACCAACAATATTCACATATTTAATTATATATATGTATATTTCATTTGAGAGAGTCTCATGTAGGCCAGCCTGGCTTCAAAACTGCTATGTAGCTGGGGTTGGCCTTGAACTCCTGCTCTTTGTAAGTGTTGGGATTGCAGGCTTGCACCTCCCCTCCTGGTTGTTTTATATACATCTGTCTCTTCCTTTCTTTCTTTTCTTTTGTGACATCGTCTTACTGTAGAGTCCTGGCTGGCCTGGAACTCCGTGTGTAGACTAGGCTGCACTCAAACTCACAGAGAAATCTGCCTGCCTGCCTGTTTGCTGAATGCTGGGATTAAAAGCATGTGCCTCCATGCCCAGTTTATATTCATTTTTAAACATTAATTTTTAATGAAATCTTTTTTATCTTCTTTGATGACTCTCTGCCCCTGTATCAAATGGCTTTTTCTGTGGTTACTACCTAGTTTCTCCTTACACTGTACTGAAACATACATCATTCATTCACCTAGCATCATTATCTTCCTTGTCAATCATAGTTTAAAAAGAACATTATGTTTGTATGTTCTTTTTGCTAAACATTACTCAAACATAATTTGATTATTGTTTTAATCCCTAAATTGCTTAGCTGAACAAGTTGGTCATGATACTGAGATTTCCTTTAGTATAATATTTGATCCTAAAACCTTGAGTTGAATAATGATGATAGTTAATCAACAGGATGTTTGTTATAGACAGTTATATTCTGAATTACCAAAACACTTTTTAGTTAAAATGATTGGAGCTTTTAAATTACTTTTGTAAGTTATTTTGATGCTTTTTGTTAGTTTTCAAATATTTTACTATCAAATAGTAACTATTATTTTGAGTCAAAATGAAACCCTGAATCTCCCTTAGAAACTGACGATCTGAAATTTATTACTAAAGTAATTGAAGGACTCTTTAATTTTTTTCTTTATAAAACGTCTTTTAAATATTTTGTGTTAATGTAACTTAAGTTATGACATCAACTCATGAAAGGATCAAAACACTTTAAAGATAAAAAGTTTGACTTAAGGGGGTGCAGAGATGGCTCAACAGTTAAGAGCACTTGCTGCTCTTGCGGAAGACTCAGGTTTAATCCCTAGTACCCACATCAAGCAGCTCACAACTGCCTGTAATTTGTTTTATGGGATTGACATCTTCTTCTGGCCTCCACAGGACCTGCACACATACATATATTCATACATATATATATGTTCAAGCATACATAAGTACAATTTCTTTTAAAAAATACAACTTTTTTTNAAAAATTTGACTTGAGTATTTAATTTCTTATTATTTAACCCTTAAGGATTTTTATATATGTATATGGGTATGGTTGCATACACAAATCAGAACAAGAGGAAAAACATTCTCAATATACTCTATTCACTATGTATGTTAAATATAGATTCTCTTTTAGAAATTTCTTTTAGGCTGCATGTGTTGGCAAATGCCTTTAATCCCAGCACTCAGAAGGCAGAGACAGGAGGATCTCTGTGAGTTCAAGGCCAGCCTGGTCTACAAACTGAGTTCCAGGAAAGCCAAGGTTGTTACACAGAGAAAAAGAAATTTCTTTATTATGATCAATCCACACAAGTCTATTAAATGGGTAACAGAATTTATTAAGATATAAATTGAGGAAATACATTCATGATTACAGAACAGTGTAGACAGAGAAGTCATCCTCTGATCTGACCAGGAGTGAATCCACCTCACAGGTAAAAGCAGGGAGAATGGTCATGTGACCCTTCTCTAACTCCTTAAAAGAGGTCACATACAATGGCAGGAAGCACCACCTCCTTTGGGCCTTATAGCCCAAGGTCATGGGCAGAGCAAACACCACTACATTTCCCCTTTTTGTCTAAATAAGAAGGTTCTAATCTTAATGCAAACTATATACAATAAGAATGATTATCAAGTATTGTTCAGGAAAAACAAAGGGTGATAACATAAACAAAAATGGAACTACAACCAACAAGAATAACATCAAACAAGAAAGACATGCTAAATGTCCAGAATGTAGGTAAATGACAAATTACCAGAATTACTCCAATAGCTGTCCTATCTTGAAGATTCTGACTCCAGTACTAATATGTTCTATCTAAGATACAACAAGACTGTAACTGTAACTATCTAGTCTTCAACTCTATCAAAGACCTGAGAAGGAACATAATAATACCTGTGAAAACAAGAGATGGACACAAGCAACTTTCAGAAATCTTGCAAGAGTAGACAGAGACAGCTAGCAGCCTGGATAGTCACCTAAAGTTTCTCAGCATCATTGATGTTCAAATTGGCTACAGGTCTAGAGTATCTGACAGATCATTTTCAGAAGCAGGTATTTTGAAAGACTATCTTTCCCTGTCTTGGCAGAGTTCAGTAGTTGCTTTTCCTTATGTCCTGCTCATTCAGAGGGACATTATACATGCTGCCAGCATTCAAGGCAAGGGCAGTTATTTGCCCAGTAGACCATTTTGTGACAATAAGAACTTCCAAACAAAAATGTCTCAGAAGCCCAAAATTCTCTTGAGATTGGTGCTGCCAGGAGTAATCACATCTCATGTGAACAGAATTCTAAGTTATCAATACATTTAAATGCCATATTCTCTAGGTCTATGAAGTGTTTGAAGACGACCTACCCATCTGACATATGTTTCTGTAAGTCTGGAGAATCTAACTGACATAACTATAAAAATGACAAGCATGAGTGACTATAGCTCANTAAGTCTTCTCTACTAAAATAACTTAAGGACTAAGGCTTCACATTAACAAGATAAACAGTCTGTAAGCAGATGTACCATATAAGGACAATGACCTCATAATTGTGACAATACACAAAATAGCTTAAACAGGTAGGAATGTATAGTGCAATATGACAATAATCATAAATATGTATCAATACAAAATATCCTAAACAGAGGTAGAACATACATACAGTATAATAAATATAATATTACATTTGTATCAATATACAAAATGTTTAAAACAAGATTAGGAATATGTGTACAATACAATAATTATAGTTTTGTATTTGTATCAGTATACAAATTATCTTAAATAGGAATATAAGAATAGTTTACATTTATATCAATGTACAAGAATCCATATCAGTGCAAATTATCTAAGGCTGATATTTTACTGAATTAGTTTACTAGTAAATACAATAATCTACCTTAATATCCTATACCTATCCATTTTTCTTTTTCTTTTCTAAAAGAGAACGCTGAGTCCAATATTTTCTTCCACCCCCAACCCTATAACCATTATCCATAACCCTGAGAAACATAAAACCTTTAGGAGAAAGGGCGTTGTTTTCTTAGAATTGCTTCCTGCTGTTTAGGGGGTGATGGTATTTCTGTGGGGTCCTGTAAGAAAGCTCAGATAGTTAGGTCTCAGTTGGACTAACTGTAGATTCTGCAGCAAGTCTCAGAGTAATGGGTAAGGTTGTCTGAGATTCTGGCTAGAAGTGTACTATGATGGACCATCCTATTGTGGGACTATCTTGGATAGTTTTCAGTCCAAGGTTGATCATTGAGTAATGTTCTTAGGTACCATGGCATCTTTCTAGANTGAGTAGAGTCGTTGTTGTGGGGCCCCATCTTCCTTCTGGAGACTTCAAAGGTTGCTATTGGAAAGACTTATTTTCACTGTGTAAAACTTGACCATCATTAATATCAAAATGGAAAGTTTGGATTTATTCTGAAAAGAGAAAGAAACCTCTGGAAGCAAGGACAAGTATGGAAAGAAATAGAATCTTGATGACAATGGTCCCTTTTTATTGGTTTTCTTCTGTCCCACACCAGGCTGCTCTTCTGATATGAGACAGAATCTCTTAAGTTTTTCTTTTAGCAACATGCTTGCATTTAGAGAAGGAGGGAGCCACATTCCAACTCCAAAGCCAGCTTGATTTATAATTGAATCAGGACCGTAACAATTCTAGAGTTAAAGAGATATTGATGTTAGGCAGTGAGATATTACCCTGTAGAGTATGTTGGTACCAATAGGTTCTTCCCTTCTGCTATAGACTTTGGGAGGTCCAAGGCCTTATGATTTCTTTTTTTTTTAAAGATTTATTTATTATGTATACAGAAGGGGACACCAGATCTCATTACAGATGGCTGTGAGCCACCATGTGGTTGCTGGGAATTGAACTCAGGACCTCTGGAAGAGCAGTCAGTGCTCTTAACCGCTGAGCCACCTCTCCAGCCCATGATTTCTTGAAGATGAGTATTCCTATTATCCTGTAAAAATAAAAAATAGAACCCTGCCCCGGCCATTATTTGCTAATTTTTCTTACAATTTGTAGAGCCATCACATCGGTGGATGAACTTTTACTTCTTCTCATCAAGGAGTTTCTCCTGTTCGAATTGAATTTTTATTAATTTTGTTGGTATCCATAGCTTTTGTCAAATCCCTCCCCCAAAGGAGGACATATCCTTGTTTCCATTCTGAGATCAGCACATCTTTGAAATAAACTGGTTGGTTTAGCTCAGAAGTTTTGTCTGTTGTCCAGTGTCTCTCTGTAGCTGTTTTTCCTTTCTCATCAGCATTGAGAAAATTCAAGGTTAATAAAGCATTATACAATCTATTTCTAGGAGTTATTGTTACCTGTTGCTGTTTATTTAGCATATCCTTTAATGTTTGATTGGCCTGTGGGATTGTGTGGTACACCTGTAACATGCTTTATATTGTAATAAGTAAAAAATTGTCCCATTTTATTTGAGACATATGTTGGAACATTGTCAGTCTTAATTTGTACAGGTATTCCCATGATGGCCATAACTTCTAACAGGTGTATAATCACAGAATCAACTTTTTCAGAACTCATAGGACTTGCCCACTGAAATCCTGAATAGGTGTCAATGGTATGGTATACATACTTTAATCTTGCAAATTCTGCAAAATGAAACACATTCATCTGCTAAATTTCATTTTTTTGTATACCTTTTGGATTGCTTCCTGCAGGTAAGGGAGTTTGGTTATAGAAGGAACAAGTAGGACATTTTCTTAGAATTTCCCTGGCTTGTTGCCAAGTGATGGAAATATCCTTCTTCAAACCTTTGCTATTTACATGGTGTTTCTTATGAAATTCTGAGGCCTCTAGCACATTACCTATTAGTAACTGATCAATCTCATCATTACCTTATGCTAGAGGTCCTGGCACACCTGTATGGGATCTGATGTGTTATATATATATAGGATGTTCCCTTTTTCTGATGATTTCCTGTAATTATATGAACAATGAAGTTAATTCTGTATTATCAGGAATAAATTCAGCAGTTTCAATACTCTGTGTATTGAGAGTCAGTGACTATATTGAGGGGTTCTGTGAAGTCCATCAGTACCATAAGAATGGCATACAGTTATGCTTTTTGTACAGAGTTGTATGGACTTTGAACCACTTTACTTAAGTCTCCTGATTTATATCCTGCTTTCCCTGATTTGTTTGCATCAATATAGAACATGAGGACTCCAGAAATTTGCTTTTGTCATACCATGTGAGGAAGGACCCATTCAGTCCCCTTTATGAATTTTATTCTCTTGATTTTGGGATAACGGTTGTTAACCTCTCCCAAAAAGTCACTGCAGGCTCTCTGCCAGTATTCATGATCTTTCCATAGTGAGGAAATTTCCTCATTAGTTAAAGGTACTACAATTTTTGCTAGGTCCATTCCTGTCAACTGGTGAAGTCTTAATTTTCCTTTTAGAATCAAATCAGAGATCTTTTCTACATGTCTTTAACTTCTTACTTGGTTTATGTGGTAGAAATATCCATTCCAATATAACATCTTCCCTCTGCATCAAAATCCCTGTGGGGGAGTGTCTGAAGGGGAGTATGACTAGAATGCATTTAAGTTCTGGATTCACAAAATCCACATGTGCTTCTCATATTGTCTTTTCTACTAGAGCCAATTCCTTTTCAGTTTCAGCTGATAATTCTCTTGGACTATTTAAGTCATTGTCTCTTTTTAGAGTATTAGCCAAATTTTTTTAGTCCATCTTTAGGTATTCCAATGATACCTTGTAAGTTAGAAATGCTTCCTAACAATTTTTGAAAATCATTAAGAGTCTGCAATCGATCTCTCCTGACTTGTACCTTTTGGGGTCTAATTTTTTGTAGCTCTATCTTATATCCTAAGTAATTAATAGAATCTCCTCTGTATTTTTTTCAGGAGCAATTTGTAGTCCCCTGCGAGGCAAAACTTTCTTTACTTCTTCAAACATGCTTTTTAAGGTACCTAACTTTGGATCAGCTAATAAGATATCACCTATATAATGATAAATTATGGATTTTGGAAATTTCACACAAATTATCTCCAATGGTTTTTGCACAAAATATTGCACAGGGTAGGGCTGTATAACATTCCCTGTGGGAGGACCTTCCATTGATATCTTTTGACTGGCTGGGAATTGTTATAATTAGGTACTGTGAAGGCAAATTTTTCTCTATCATTTTCTCGTAAAAGTATGGTAAAGAAACAGTCTTTTAAGTCAATAACTATTATAGGACATTCTTTTGGTAGTAGAGAGGGCAAGGGCATCCCAGTCTGTAGGGAGCCCATAAGCTGAATTACTTTATTAATAGCTTTCATATCTGTCAGCATTCTCCAATTACCAGACTTTTTTTTAAGTAACAAATACAGGAGAATTCCAAGGGCTGGCAGTTTCTTCAATGTGTTAAGCATTTAAGTGCTCTTGAACCAGCTGTTCTAAAGCTTGTAGCTTCTCTTTTGCCAAAGGCCATTGTCCAACCCAGACAGGTTTATCAGTTAGCCATTTTAAAGGTAGGGCTGTTGATACTTCTGGGAGTTCCTTGTAGAAATTTTAATCTAGGTATTCCACTGCTGTGACAGAGCTCTGCCCCAAAGATTCACTGCTACATTTGCCACATTTGGCTTCAGCCTTCCTCTCTATCCTTCTGGCCCTATGCATTTAACTCATCTCAAACTCTGTTTTACCCGAGATAGTGTTCCAATCCCTAGAAACTGGACATCTACCTCTTGAAGAGGCCAATTCGGATGCCATGATTTTGGTGTAATTATAGTCATATCCACACCTGTGTCTACCAGGCCCTCTAGAACAATGCCATTAATTCAAAGTCTGAGCTTTGGTCTTTGTTCCATTTATGGAAGTCTGCCAAAATATTCATTTTATTGTGTTCTTTGGAATTTTTGATTCATCTATCAGGGCTGTTCTATCATCCAGTGCAGTATTGTTCTTTACATTAGACACTGGTTTATCTAATTATCCTAGAGAGGACTTTCCTCTACAGTGGCAGGAAATGTATAGACCAAGTTTGATTTGGGGGCCTGCAAGAGACCCTCTGAAGTATTTCCCACTGGTAAAGGGTTGCCTCATATATCTATTGTTGATCTGCAGTCATTGGTCCAATGTTGGTCTTTGCTGCATCTTCTACATAATCCAGAAGGTTGGGGTCTCCTGTTTGGGATATTTCTAAAGGGAGTATTGCTTCTAGGAGTATCCCTACTTATATGACCTGGTGTACCACAGTTGTTTTAATGTTTTATTTGGTACCCCAGGGCCTTCTTCCATCTCTGGAAAGTGCCTCTCCTATCCAAGAAATAACTCTTAACTACTATAGTTAAGAGACTCAACACCATTAGTATATTGAATCCATTCTTCCAAAGGAGCGAATCTGACCTTTAATGGTGTAAGTATTCTTTTGCATTCTATTTTAGCATTGTTAAACGCCAAGGACTCAGTTAATACTGTATTAATTATTTATCTGACACAGCTTTTTTTATAGCTGTGGTCAGCCTTTGTAAAAAAATCAGTAAAAGATTCTTGTGGTCCTTGGAATATCTTTGTGTTTAACTCAGCTGGTTTTCTTGGTTCTGGAATTTTTTCCCAAGCATTTAGAGCTGCTGTACAGCATAGGGATATTGTATCCTCATCTTAAGTGGCTTGTACATTTCTATCAGCAAAACATCCCCCACCAAGATTCTGATCTTGGGAGATCTGAAAACCTCTGTTCTTGCCCTGTTGTTCTAGGACCCTAGCTTCCTCTCTCAACCAGCTTTTCCATTGTAACTGCTGGCTATATTCTAGAACAGCTGAGATTAACTGATTCCGATCATCTGGTATGATTCTATTGTGGTAGACCATCTTAACATCTGTTTTACATATGTTGAGTGTATACCTTTAGGTGGCTACTGCTTCCTCAATGTTTTTAAATCTCTCATAGGAATAGTTCCAACATATATTCTACATATGGCTCAGGATGTCTATCATCTGCTGGCTTCTCATGGATGATGACAGGATAAGCCATTGTGTGAGAGCAATCTGGAGATGTTATGACTTGTATGGGCTTGCCCTTCTGCCTATGNGGTCCCTTGTCATCTTTACTGAGCATTTCTTCTAGTGCAGACCAGCACCTAGGGTCATTTCAGCAAATGAACTTCCTCTGTTGTAAGAGATTCCAGAGATTTTATGGAATCATGCAACCTTTTATGTTTTTTTGAGACACATGATTTTAGACCTTATTTTATCAGTGAACAATAATCTTTCTTCCTTATAAAGTGTCTGAGTAGTGACAACTTCACCCTGGATAGCTATTTTTCTATCTGTTAAGTATTCATATTTATTATCAATAAAATAAAATCTGTTTGTACATTTATTATTAATGGACTGAAGTTCTTGTAGTAAGTTAGCAGATTCCAAACTAAGGAGTTATATAAGTCTTATTACTACCTTGTAAATCCTGGGTAGCATACTCCAGAGAAAGAATATTTTTATGTAAGTCTTCATTGCTACTTTGTGAAGCCTGTATCAGTCCCAATAATGACTTCATCCTTGTTATTATTATTAATCAAGTTTTTCAACGCTATGTGAATTATTATGGTAAATGCCAAAATTGTGTATATTATATACATTTCAGGAAGGTCATATATGTCCTGTAAAATTTTATTAATCATACAAGCAAAAAAGTTTTTAAATTCTTGTGAAGTAATATTTTCTGCCATGTTTTGAGAAATATTCAAAATTTTTAAAGAAAATTTTATTAATTTGTTTATTTATTAATCAATTTTAATATTTAAAATTATCAAGTACTCTTACTTGGAATGAAATTCTTCTTGCTTGTGTTTTCATCCTTGTGATGGTATTTTGGGTGTAGTAGCACTGTTTGGCCAGCAGGTGTCGCTGGTGTAGTGCTACAGTAGATCTGATGCAAGCTGACTGAGGTCCCTGAATGGCTCTTATGAATTAAGTAAGCACTTACTCGGACAACACCTGAGCACTGGTAGGGTTGCTAGGATCACAACAGATTGTATACAACAATGAGGCAGTATATCAATGAGCTTGAAGCTTTCAGGCACAGTCACACACCTGGCAGGAGCCACCTGTCTGGTTGGTGCTATAGGGCTGGTGATGGCAGGCGGGGGTGTGGCTCTGGGACCAGACTCAGCTGGAGTGGTGGAAGCTGGCGGGAGGATGGGCGAGCAGGCATACTCTCAAGGGCAGAGCACGGCATACCTGGGTGTCCTGGAATTGGAAGCTGATACACTGAGCAATTTTGAAAGCAAAGGAACAGTCTGCTGGTAATCTCTAAACAGGAAGGGAATTGTGATCCAATCTGGCCGCTAAAAGCACGGAACTAGAAAGGCACTGGCCATAGAGTGGTTGACCCACATACCACATGAGCTTCCTGGTCTACAGGCTCCCTGCCAGGCTGCTGTATGTAGATGGTCACCTGAGCAGGGGTCAGGCTCTTCCTGGGGGGTTTTTGCAGGNCAGAGAAACTCACCAGCAGCTGTCCTGGTACTTTAGGGTTTGTCCGCCCAAGTAGCCCCAGTAGGGATGCAAGGGGTTCAGATCCACGTGGTTGGTACCCAGTGGCTCTGGGTTGCTAGCATGGTTGACCTGCAGCAAGCACACAAGCCTCTGAGCCAACCTGCTGCCGCTGCAGCAGAGGCTGCGGGCAGAAGCTGCAGGGAGTGTGGGGGCTTTTTTGTCACGTGGGTGCCACTTATTACAGTCAAGCCTTCTGAGTCTATTAAATGGCTAACAGAATTTATTAAGATATAAATTGAGGAAATATAATCACGATTACAGAATGGAGTAGACAGCAGAAGTGGTCCTTTGATCTGACCAGGAGTGAATCCACCTCGAAGGCAGGAGCAGGGAGAAGGGTCATGTGATCCTTCTCCAACTCCTTAAAAGAGGTCATGTTCAATGACAAGAAGCAACGCCTCCTTTGGGCTGTATAGCTCAAGGTCATGGGCGGAGCAAATACCATGACATTTCTTTTAGAATAAATTTTATTGAAAAGTTATGTTGATTTTCAATCTCCCTAAATGGTGACACTGAAATTCCCAATTCACCCAGTTTTCTGAAGACATAGCTAATTTCACTGTGAACTTATCACCTTTGAATTGATATTTAGCATTTACTTGTGAATACCTGTTATTTTATGCATCTCTAGAATTGTAGAGAAAATGTGATTGGCTATGCTTGGCATAATTACTAGTGTCTATTAAGTAAATGTGGGAAAACAGAGGAATGCCCTTTTTTATTTTGTTTTTTTTGAGACAGGGTTTTTCTGTGTAGCCCTGGATGTCCCAGAACTTGCTTTGTAGACCAGGCTGGCCTTGAACTCACAGAGATCCATCTGCCTCTGCCTTCTGAGTGCTGAGATTAAAGGTGTGCACCCCCAACACCTGGCTCAGAGAAGGAGCTTTTAAGAACACAGGTGGGGTATAAGCCCTGTCAAGGCGATGCCTTAAGCAGGTGCTATGCCGTGATGAGCATGTTTGTCACTCCAGCTGGGTTCCAGTATGGGCCTTGTAAGATTTACAAACTTATTAGTGTGTATTAACTGTGCAAAATAACGTGCTTCATCATGACATTTCCAAATATGATTGATCTTGAATACTTTTCAGATCAAATGTCTCCAAGTGAGGATACAGTTGAGGGGTAGGAACACTTGCCTGCCTTGTGCCATCTCCAGTATCTGTAACTCCCCCACTCATTCTCCATCATTCTTACAGAATGTAGGGATCACAATTGAAAATAAGCAGGAGAGGAAAGCATAGCCTTCAAATCACCACCAGAACATGCCCTGCACTCTTCCCCACAATCTCTGTGGCTCGAAATACTAGGCAGAGATCACATTGAGTTTTGGAAAAGTACTGCACACCCAATCCAGGGACGGCAGACAGAGGCAGAGCCACAGCCACAGGTCACAGTCTTAGCCACTGCCATTGAATTTTTGTCCTTCTTTTAGCAGAGCCAACAAATACGGAAAGAGACCTATTTCTAGCAAATCTAGATAAAGAGTAGATAGGAATAAATTTAACTCTGACATTGCTGTCCTTTGGTTCCTAAACCACTGCATGCTTAGCTTAGCTGAATTTTTTACTTTCTCCTCTATCTAGATTTACATATATGGGTGTACCTTCGTTCTGGAGCTGAAAGGCTGCCACTCAAGTTCTATGGATAAGCCCTTTACCATGTTGACAAACTCCACAGGGCAGCCCACACAAATGAATATGCTTGTTGCTAAGATACCAGGCTGTTTCCATAGCAGCAGGCCACTGCTGTTTGCCACTGTTGGCTAATAGCACATACACCTGTTCCTTAAGAAATATGCTGTTTTCTTTTATGATAAAGCAAACACTCAGTTCAGAAATAGTATAACTGCATGGCTACTGCTTCTCTGCAGCTTCTCTAAAAGAAAACATCAGATACAACTCTGGTGACTTCTTCAGTACATAATAAAATATTTCCCATGATCAACTGATTCATTGTTATGTTTTTAGCTCACCATGCAGCACAGAGGATTCGAATCAACATGGTATATTTCTAAGACTACATTTGTCCTCCATGGTGCTCAAGGGGTGAATATTTTTATGAGTTTTTCAGATATTACACCTGATGTTTTATTAGGAAAGTCATGTGGCTTTTTTGTTTTGTTTAATCCTACTAGTATCTAATCGTGAACAAAACTACTCCCACTACTGACTATGACTATGACCCAAGACTAGGACTTGAGTGTGGAGACGAAAAAAAAAATTTAAGGAAGCCCTTTGTGAGTATTATACTTGCTTTATCTACCTATAAGTGGCAAACACCTGGCTTTAAGAATGCCATGGTCTGTGCCAAACCGTCTGTGCCAACCATCTCCTGTTGCTGAGGAAAGCACTAGTTTATAGAGTTCTTAACCTCTCCACTCAGTTTTAACTCTTCTCTAACTTCCCCACTACCCTAGGGTCCAAGTGTAACTCTGGGCAAACTGGGCTGCAGAATTTAACTAATGGACACTGCCAACCTCCCCTAATACTGACAGTCTAAGCAGGATCTTTGACATCACACAACAATTATTCCTTTCATTTTCTCTTCTTTTCTTTTGGGAAACAGAGTGCCACTATGTACTCAGGTTGGTCTCAATTTCACAGCAATCCTCCTGCCTCTGCCTTCCAAGTACTGGGATTAGTTACTGCCACCCCACCAAACTTTAGACATTTATGGTTCAGACTCTTTCTTCCTGGAAACATACTCACACAGATAATGGGGGAAATTATTAAGGCAACTCCATGTAGTTAAGAAGTTATTTAGGGATTTAGGGCAATTTACAGCAAGTAAAGGGGTTGATCACAGGGTCCAGGAGAGGTGAGGTGCAGTCCAGTGGTGGTCTCTGGAGAACTCTGCTTGGTCCACCGTCCAACGTCCAGGATCCAGGAACCAAGAGAGCCAGCACGGAAGGATCTCCAGTCTTAATGGCTCCCTAGTAGTCTCGGCCTGCCCCAGGGGCAGGTCCTAGGTAGGCGTGGCAGTTACCGGAAGCCTCAGTAAGGGTTGTGCTTCCAGGTCATAGCTGGAACTGCTGCCCACTACACATACTGACCTCAGGGAGAACAAGGTACAGATTAGTCCCAAGACCTCAATGAATAGCACATGAGGTATATTTAATGAAGCACTAGAAGTTATTATCATTGTATTAGACAACTGAGAATTTGACGTAGACGGAAGGAATGGAGCACACACACAAAAAAATGATGGCCCGAGGTGACAGAAGACACCCAAGAGCCGCAGGGGCATCACTACTATGAACAAATATGTGATTTCCTGTTGGTGGGAAAGATAGAAAAAATGGAGCAGTGCATGCGCTATGGAGAGAGGATGAACTGGAGACTTGATGATGGTGATAGGTAAGAGAGAGGGCTGAAGTCAACACGCGGTCAGTGCCCAGTAGGGTCAGTGGGAGCTTATGCAGATTCAGCCCTGAACCTGCTGCCTGGCCATGGGATCCCCCTGACTCTGGGCAAAAAGACACAGGCTGGAGATGAGGAAAGGTTCACTTTCTGGATTGGACCTCCTGGAAGGACCACCGTGGTCCGCAATGCCACAGGAGGTGTTGGTGCTGCTTCCCCAGGCCTCGATGAAGCCTGACATCCATGTGGACGTATGCAATCTGTGCCGCTGCCTGACGCCTTGGTGAAATTCTTGGGCTTTGCTGCCTCAGGAAGTCATGCTGATGTGAGTGGCATGTGCAGTCACCTGAGGCCATGTTGAGGCTCGTGGTCCATGTAGCCGCTGAAGACCATGAGTGGGTCAATTGTCCTGATACAGATGTCTGTGGTCTGGGCTGCTGCTGCCTAAAGCCGTGTCAATGTCTGTGGGCGTAAGAGAGCTGGCTCCTCCCCTCAGTGGCAGGGCACAGCTCCCCGTGCCAAAGGTAAGAACTGGCTGTGCCAGCTCCAACCATCACAGGGCTCTCTCCTCAGTTGACGGCTTCTGGTGTGGATGCAGGTGGAGAAAGACTCATCCTCCCTTGAGGGGCCAGAGGGCTGGCCACTAGGAATTTGACCATGCTCCAGTGAGTATATGGACAACACAAAATGGACTTGATTTTTTTTTTCTTTCTGGGGGGAGGGGCCACAATCGAGGGGGAAAGACATGGGAAGACTGGGAGGTGAGCACAATCGGGATATGTGATGTATGATTCCCAAATAATAAATAAAAAATAACTTAAAAAAAAGAAACAAAATTAACTTCTTGTAGTTCTTTTATTTAAAACATATTTTTATACAGTAGAAAAAATTGATGGCTCACAGTAGCTACAAAACTGGCTTCAGAAAGAAATTATGCCTTGCAAGAATCATTTTCCTTGTCAAAGAGTCTCCCCCAGGCCTGAGCCTAAAGGGCCCATCACATGCCAAGGCAGCAATGAAAAGGGAGCAAACACTGATGTTCCAGCTATATTGGCCTTGACTCAGATTCTTTTTTGTTTCAGGTTAGCTGCTTTCCTGAACATGATTGCCCAAGAATATGATATTCTAATTTAGAGTCTCACTATTGTGCAACAGCCTTTTCCTGGGGAGAGGCAACACACAACACACATACCTACTCACCCCAAATACGGATCCCACAACANACCAAAATAAAGGATGCCACCAAAGTCTGCCTTAGTGAACCAATGGGTTTATCTGGGTTACTTATAGATACAGAAATGACTCAAAGCTGTGTCACCAAAGCCCATCCCAGCATAAGTGACAGCTCACAAAACTGGAAACCTGGAGACAGTCTGCAGGTAGCTCACAAATTGAAGCGTTTCCTTTCCAGGTGTCTCAGGTTTTTGAGCCTCTTCCAGGCAGGTTGGCTGGTTTTTATTTCTTCTAGGCAGTTCAGCTGGTCTCTGCTTTTTCCAGGAGGTTGAGCTTTTCTAAAAGTGACTTTCAAGCTGGGGGAGGGGTACAGGGGGGAGTATAGGCAGGCAGATCTCTGTGAGTTCGAGGCCAGCCTGGTCTACAGAGTGAGTTCCAGGACAGCCAGGACCACACAGAGAAATCCTATTAAGAAAGAGATAAAGAAAGAAAAGAGAAGAAAGTGATTTTCAGCACTTTACTATTTACTCTTGGGGTAGGGGAGTGAATCTGGTCAGTTTCAGGGACTTCCTGAAGCTATTTTGAGTTATTTACTCCCTGTGTTTATGCCTTTCCATACAACATTTCACCTCCCTCAGGATATCCTGTGGTTTCACTTCCCTGAAAACAATCTGTCTTAAGAAGTTTCTTTCCAAGATGGAAGGTTTTAATCTCACAAGAAAGTGCTATATTGTTAGGGTCCTGAAGAAGTCCCATAAAAGACCATCATCTACATATGCAACCAGCAAGAGTGTTTTTTTTATTCCAGAATGCTAGGGCATGCTATCCCACACAAAGGCAAATGTCGAAAACCAGAGAGGGATGTGTGGGCTCCTTTTAAGTGCAGCCAAGGGGAGTTCCTAGAGCAGTCATTTTTAGATATGATTGGCTTAAGCAAGTGGTAATCAAATTAGTAAACTCTATTTAGCCGTGGCTAGTCAGGAGCTAGTCAGGGCTACAGTTTTCAATTTTGGGGCAGGCCTGGACAAGTCCTAGGCTTTGTCCTTGAGTTGCTGTGGAGGCTGGCTGGCCTAATATGTACTGCTTGGTGGCTGGCTCAGTGGCCCAGGCTTAGTGTGTCCTCTCTCCCTTGTCCCTGTGGTCAGGGGCACCAGTGATTAATTGCCCTTTGTTCATGGCTCTTTTAGAAACTGCTCAGTCTCAGGAAACTGAAATTGAGGCCTGATCTCTGAGAGAAGACTGAGTAGCCTGTTATGGCATCTGCTCGGTCCTCTCATATACAAATTCACCTGTACTATATCCCTTGTCCTTTATCTATGGGGAATATATTCCATGACTTCCAGTAGATATCTGAAATCAAGGTTAATATAGAACCNTAAATACAACATGTTTTTTCTTATACTGATAGACCCCAGGGTGCTATCCTCTCGGGTGGGCACCCCAAGAACCCAGACTCCAGTCCAGTTGATGCAAGCAGCAAGAGGGTTTATTCCAGCAACATTTGCAAATGGGCCTCTGCTCTG